>SKCR01048364.1:0-50391 GCA_019454045.1 Zanthoxylum bungeanum | reverse complement strand
ACCTGCATAAAAAAAGAGTTAAGTCAGAAACATTAAATGTCGCAGACACATTATGCTCACCTTGTAAATCCAGCTTGTATGCATTGTCATTAATCCGTTCCAAGACTTGAAATGGACCATCCCCTCTCGGTTGTAGCTTGGATTTACGCTGTTCAGGAAATCTTTCCTTTCGCATATGTACCCAAACCCAATCTCCAGGTTGAAATACCACACGTTTTCTTCCCTTATTGGCATGAGAAGCATATTGTTCATTCTTTCGTTGTATGTGCTCTCTTGCTTTCTCATGTATGTGTTTCACCAAATCAGCTTTCTTTTTTCCATCTAACCCTGCATGCCATCAACAGGCAATGGTAACAAATCTAATGGAGTTAGTGGCTGAAAACCATAAACAATTTCAAATGGTGAATAAGATGTGGAAGAATGAATGCTACGATTATATGCAAATTCAACAAAAGGCAAACAATACTCCCAAGTTTTCAAGTTCTTAGAGACAATAGTACGCAATAACTGAGTCAAAGTCCTATTAACCACTTCAGTCTGTCCATCAGTTTGGGATGACAAGTAGTAGAATACAAAAGTTTTGTTCCTAACTTACCCCATAAAACTTTCCAAAAGTGACTAAGGAATTTAACATCACGATCTGAAACTATACTCCGTGGAATTCCATGGAGTCGTACCACTTCTTTGAAGAATAAGTCAGCAATGTTAGTGGCATCATCAGTTTTATGACATGTTATAAAGTGTGCCATCTTACTGAACCTATCAACCACTACAAAGATGGAATCTCTACCATGCCTAGTCCTAGGTAAACCCAATATGAAGTCCATTGATACATCTACCCATGGCTCACTAGGTACAGGCAACGGTGTATACAACCCATGAGTAGACCCGGCCAAGGTTCCGGTTCGGAACCGGAACCGAACCGGTTGGAACCAGAAGGTTCCGGTTCCAACCGGTTCCGGTTCGGAACCGAACCGGAACCTAACCGGTTCGGTTAGGGTTCCTCCCCTAGCCGAACCGGTTGGAACCGGTTTGAATTTATACAATAATATATTTTTTTAATTTTTTAGATAAGAATTTTATTTGTAATTTAGTGTAATTATGTAATGTAATTTAACGTAATTTGTAATTTACATAATTTTATTTGTAATTATGTAATTTTATTTGTAATTATTTTCAAAAAAAAATAATTTAATGTAATTATTTGTAATTTAACTTTTATTTTCAAAAAAGTAAAAAAAAAAAAAAAAAAAAAATCCGATGGAACCGGAACCGGACGGTTCGGAACCGAACTGAACCGCCGGCCCGGTCTACCCATGAGGCATAACCTTAGATTTAGCCTTTATACAAATCAAGCATTTATCACACAAACGCTCAATATCTCTCCGAATTTTAGGCCAATAAAAATGTTCACTCAATACCCCTAAGGTCTTAGAAATGCCAAAGTGCCCCATTAAACCTACCCCATGCGCTTCTCAAACTAACAACTCACGCATACTACAAACAGGAATGCATTATCTCCCTAAACAGAAACCCGTCATGTTGATAGAATTTATTAAAGGTAGACTTTTCACATGCAGCATAGATGGTACTAAAGTCAGTATCATTTGCATAAAGTTCTTTAATAAATTCAAACCCAAGCATTCTTGCACTCAATGAAGTAAGTAAAGCATACCTTCGTGATAGTGCATCAGCGACAATGTTTTCCTTACCTTGTTTGTAACGAATTACGTATGGAAATGTCTCAATGAACTCCAACCACTTTGCGTGTCGTTTGTTCAACTTACCTTGGCCCTTCAAGTGCTTCAATGATTCATGATCAGTATGGATCACAAATTCTCGAGGCCACAGATAATGCTGCCAAGTCTCAAGGGCTCTCACTAGCGCATACAACTCCTTGTCATATGTGGGGTACCTCAAAACTGCTCCATTCAGCTTCTCACTAAAGTAAGCTATTGGTCGCTTTTCTTGCATAAGAACAACTCCAATGCCTATTCCGGATGCATCACACTCAATCTCAAATGTCTTTTCAAAATTGGGTAGCGCCAAAACTGGTGCACTACATAACTTCATTTTAAGATCCTGGAATGCACGCTCCTGCTCTTCTCCCCATTTGAAACCAACAGTTTTCTTCACTACTTCAGTCAGTGGTGTAGAAATACTACTGAAGTCTTTAACAAATCTGCGGTAGAAGCTTGCTAATCCATGGAAGCTTCTAACTTCTGTCACTGTCGTTGGTGTAGGCCAATCCTGAATCGCCTTCACCTTTCTCTACATCAACTTCGATTTCATCTGCACTTACAACAAAACCAAGGAAAACAATTATATCCATACAAAAAGTGCACTTACCAAAGTTAGCATTCAGTTTTTCCTGTCTCAACACTTCAAGAACATGCTTCAAATGTGTAACATGCTCATCTAATGTTTTACTGTAAACTAAGATGTCATCAAAATAAACTACAACAAACTTACCTATAAAAGCACGCATAACATGATTAATCAATCTCATAAATGTGCTAGGTGCGTTTGTAAGACCAAATGGCATAACTAACCATTCATACAAGCCATACTTGGTCTTAAATGCAGTTTTCCACTCATCTCCCTCTCTCATGCGAATTTGATGGTATCCACTCTTTAAATCAATCTTACTAAAACTTTGGAACCATGCAATTCATCCAACATGTCATCTAGTCTAGGAATAGGGTGACGATACTTTACCGTTATATTATTGATCTCTTGACAATCAACGCACATACGCCACGACCCATCTTTCTTAGGAACTAGAAGAACTGGTACCGCACAGGGACTCATACTTTCTCTAACATACCCTTTCTCCATCAACTCCCTCACTTGCTTCTGAAGTTCCTTCGTCTCCTCCGGATTGCTTCGGTAGGCTGGTCTGTTGTTGGGAATGACTGCGCCAGGTAAGAAATCTATCTGGTGTTCAATACCTCTAATGGGTGGAAGCCCACTAGGAATGTCCTCTGTCAGCACATCACTGAATTCCTGTAAAAGAGATGAAATGGACACAGGAAGCAAAGGGTCAGTGTTAGCAATACAAATACGGTGTTCCTTGTAGACCAACAAAAGCATAAGCTTGCTAGCCTTAAAAGCTTTCCTTGCTTCACCTTCACCCATGTAAAAGCTCTTTTTCACTCGCCCTTTTGTTTCCCCCTTAAGTTCACTCACACTCCCCTTGGAAACACTCACGGCCTTTGCCTTATTTTCCTTAATAGGTTCGATCACACTCCCCTCACGTGTTTTCCCCAAGGTTGTGTTTGCACTCTCAATCTCCCTCAAGTTGCAACTTGACTTGATCCTCGTGGACTTGCTTTGGTGTGAGTGGGTACAAGGTAATGGGTTTTCCCTTATGTTGAAAGGAATACTTATTCTTGAACCCATCGTGAATAACTTTCCTATCAAACTGCCACGGCCTGCCCAAAAGAATATGTCCTGCATGCATCGGTATCACATCACATAGGACATCATCCATGTATGGCCCAATGGTAAAGCTCAATAACACCTGCTTTGTCACCTTTATCTCGCCATAATCATTTAACCACTGCAACTTATAAGGCTTGGGATGCTTCAAGCAATCTAATCCCAACCTCTCAACTAAAGCCGTACTTGCGACATTAGCACAACTGCCCCCGTCAATGATCATACTACACCCTTTACCATTCACACGACATCTGGTATGAAATATGTTCTCCCTCTGTTGATCACTCTCATCCTCAACAATTTGTGCACTCAAAACACGCTTGACAACTAAGGACAAGTTATCCAACGGGTATGCAACTCCCTCTTTATCACTAGTATCCTCAATCTCAGGCTCATCATCATCAACCTCAACCTCACTGTCAGTAGAATGTACTTCACCACTCTTCTTATCAATCACTAAGGTGCGCCTGTTGGGGCACTGTGAAGAATAGTGTCCCATGCCCAAACACTTGAAACACTTGATGTCCTTTGTCTTTGGTGTTGTACCTTCAGGTTTCGTTCTAGCCTTGCTTGGTTCTGCAACTTCTTTACCCTTGGCACCAGGTTCAGCCATTGGCTTGTTAAAGCCTCCATCTCGTCGATCATTAGGAACCCATTTCCCCTTCCATGTAGAAGTAGTTTGAGTACCAAATCTGGATGTAGACTTCTTCTTGAGTTGCCTTTTTACCTTGACAGCCATGTGAAGCATATCCTCCAAATCAACATAATGATGCAACTCCACCATGTTGGCAATCTCTCTGTTCAAGCCCCCTAAAAATCGTGCCATAGTAGCCTCTGCATCCTCCACTACATTCGCCCTAATCATGGCAACCTCCATCCCAGTATAATAATCATCTACACTCTTGGTCCCCTGATACAAATTTTGTAGTTTCTGATACAACTCTCGGTAGTAATGGCTGGGTATAAATCGTTTCCTCATGAGACCTCGAAGTTCTTCCCATGTCTGAATTGGCCTCTCATAATTCCTCATTCGGTTGGTGACAATCTGATCCCACCAAATCATAGCATAATCTGTGAATTCCATGACTGCTAGATTGATCTTCTTCTCATCTGAGTAATGATGACAATTGAAAATCAATTCTATTTTCTTCTCCCACTCTAAATATGCTTCTGGATCATTCTTGCCTCGGAAGTTTGGTATTTTGATCTTGATGCTGCTCAAATCACCATCAACATCACCATGTCTACCGTAACCCCTCATGTCATAATCCTCACACCTGTCATCAAATGCACCTCTACCATCAAACCGCCTATCCCTCCTATCAAACCTCCTATTAGGCCTCCTATCAGGCCTTGTGACAAGAAACCCACTTGGATTCGAAATCCAAGCAAACCCCATGCAACGGACAGAACCCCAAGAACCGCGAATTTGATTTTATGGAAACAAAACCCTTCCAAGGCCACGAAGAAGACCCACAAAGAACTTGCCCTTGAGAACCTTTAAGATGAATCCTTGTAGTGTTTTGCTAGCAATGGAGACGCCACTAAGTTTTCCAAAACTTAGATAAGTCGATTCAAACTTGAAAAGGGGAATCCCTCCCTTACAAGAATTCGGCCATAGCCAAAGCTTTAAGCTTTTGAGTTTTATAGATTTCGTTGATTCTTTTTAAAATGAAAAAGAAAGAAAGCTTAAATAGTGATACAAAAGAAACCCTAAAGGCATAAAGACAACAATGCCCCTAAAGGCTAAATTACAAAAATACCAAAGTCTTCAAGTCTTCAAAGGCCTTTGAAGCTTCATTCAAAACTGATTTGGGCCAAGTGAAGTGGCTTTGGGCCCTCTCTATTGAAGCCCACATGCGTCTCTATTTGTTTGTTGCAATCGGCCATAAAACTCTGAACGAATCCCGCCATTGCTTCTCTGAGTCTTTTGGTCATCTGCCTTGTAATTGGCCCTTCTGGTACTGTAATGGGTCTTTTGCTTTGTTGTTGGCCTGGATCATGTCACTATGGCTGAAATCTCTCCTCCACATCATTAAGATCATTAGAATCATCACTCATTTTCAGCTTCTTCTTCATCTGGTGGTACCCGTCGTGGTGCCACATTCTGAGATGGTGGTATATGCCGAGGTGGTGGTCTGGGAACACTGCCTGTTCGATTACTCTCTACTTCCCTGGATAGCTAATCAAAAGCAGCATTCATGTTTTCCATCATATCCATGAATTTCCTTTCTAAAGCCTCAAGTTTCTCATCCACTTTCAAACTAGTACCTGCCATCTCAAAGCTTCAACAAACATATTAGAAGTAACAATATGTGAAATTAATTAGATATCCTCACAACCTCACAATCTCACAAGCTCACGTGTTTACACTCAAATATGTATCACTCCACTCGTGTTTACACTCAATATGTATCACTCCACTCGTGTTTACACTCAATATGATGTGAATATGACTTACCCAAAGCTCACAACAATGTGTAATCTTCAAGCTAGCATAAACAACAAGAACCAATAATGTATATAGGGTAGGTGGAATAATGCGAATAAGAATAGTAATCACGAAGACTCAATCAAAGAAACCTAAGCTAAAGAGTACATAATAAGATAAAAAATGAGTTAGCGAAATGCGCAAACAAACGCAAGCACTCAATGTGACACTTAGCCAATCTTGTAATCACTCTCTACTGTTTTGTCTCACTTACTCTTTTTTTTTTTACTCTTTTCTTTTCACTCCTTTCTTTTGCCTCTCACACTCACAAGTGTATACAAAGCAAATGAATACAATGCAAATATCAATATTTCAAGAGGTAGCAAGTAAAACTTGCTTGGATATACACGAAATTAGTGCAAATTTGGTGCACTCAACCTCACTTCACTTGATTCTTCAACATTAACAACACAAATCAGCAAAGGTACACTATGTATAACTCACGACAATTATCAACTTCATGCATTTCAATTTTTTTCATCATTCATTCACTCACTTTCATCACCAATGCACTCAAACACCTTTTCTTTTCACTCAAACTCACAAGATTGCACTAAGATCACAGGAATGCAAATAAGCAAGTTCACGCAAATGCCAAGATGAATGATGTCAATTCTGATTTTTGTAAAGTTGATATGAATAATACTTATGGAAACAACACTAATTGCACGTATTCAACAATAGAAAGACAAGATATGTCAATAAATCTCACATAGTCAAATCTGACCTGATTCTTTTTTTTTTTTTTTCAAATCTGACCTGATTCCTTTTTTTTTTAACACAAATAACTTAATAACAATGTTGAACACGTCCTAGTAACATACAATTAACAAATAAACACTTGATTTAAGTAAAGAAAATAAAGCTCTAATTTTGACTCAAAGACCGAAACTAGAACATGAAGAAATACTCATGATCAATCAAAAACACTCAAAGGAAGAATGTTATTCATGCTATTTGATCACAAATAAACAAGAAACAGCAAGAAACAACAAGATCCAAAAAAAAACTAAGAATCAAGATGAACAAGTATCTTGATGACCAACAAACACAATAAAGACTAAATCAAAAAAACACAAAGTAAAGATAGAAAAAAATCAGACCTTGGAACCCTAAGCTCTGATACCAAATGACGCGGAACTCACTTGGAGGATTAGGCCAAGCAAACCCCTAGCAATGGACAGAACCCCAAGAACCGCGAATTTGATTTTGTAGGAACAAAACCCTTCCAAGGTCACAAAGAAGACCCACAAAGAACTTGTCTTTGAGAACCCTTAAGATGATTCCTTGAAGTGTTCTGCTAGCACGGAGACGCCACTAAGGTTGTCACGCCTTAGATAAGTCGATTGCATGAGATAAAGGGAATCCCTCCCTTAAGCAAATTAGGCAATAGCCAAGACTTCAAAATGAAGATGAAATTTGAAATTTGGTGATTAGCTTCTCATTAAGATGAAATGAGTTTAAATAGTACAATGAAAGAAACCCTAATGGGTGCAAAATGACCAAAATACCCGAAGTTGCTAACTAATGGCTATTAAATGGCCATGCCCTTAATAGACATTTAATAACAAACACAAAGTCAAAAGAAACAAAGACTTAATCAATAACAAACAACGACTTAATAAATAACTTTGCAAAAAAGTCTAAAGTAAAAACACAAAATCATAAAAGTCAACAAATGTGGAAAACTTTTCCAAATTTGTCTAAAGTTGTTTCCTTGCACCAAAAGTCCTCCAAATTCGTGGCTTCCATGTATAAAGGCATAATGATGTGTCATAAAGTCCAATAAGTCTTGTCTTGGCCGAATATTTAGTGTCGGGCTTGAATCGGCTTGATCCGTTAAAAATATACTCGGCTTCAAGATTGCTGGTGTGTTACTCTGGTATGACTTGGGTCAAGTGAAATAGCTTTGGACCCACTCCATTGAAACCCTCATGTGACGCCAATATGCCCTGGAGTTGTCTGTCACACTCGACCATGGCATTCTGCGCTAGCCCCGCCATTGCGTCTCTGATCTTCTTAGCTTTTTGGCGTGTGATTGGACCTGTTGGCAATTGCAAAGGATCTAATGTTCCTTGAGTTGTTGGATTCATGTCAGAAACTTTTGCCCAAACTGTGAGTGTTCTTAAAGGGAGTGTGAGTGACCTAGAGGGGGAAATAAAAAAGATAGTTAGAAAGGGCTTCCATATTAGTGAGAGTGAAGTGAGAAAGGTTTACAAGGCTAGCTAGCTTATTCTGTTGGTAGTCTATAAGGATCACCATGTATATGATGCTAACACTGACCTTTTTCTTCTAGTTTCTATTTCTTCTCTTATACAGGAGTTTGGAGAAGTGCTCACAGAGGACATCCCAAGTGGGCTTCCACACATTAGAGGGATAAAATACCAAATAATGCCTAAGAAAGATGGAATTTGGCATATGTGTGATGAATGGAAAGCTATAACTAATACCACGCTTGGAAGTTTGAAGGATAAAGGGAAGGCAGAGTTGGTGAGAATAATAGGTTTCCAACGCATTGTGTTTGACCCCGGCAAGTGGGTGTGGCTTTATATGCAAGATGAAAAAATACAAGCATAACAAAGATCCAAGTTGCAACCAAGAGGAGATGGTCCATTTCAAGTCTTGGAACGAATCAATGACAATGCTTACAAGCTTGATCTTCCTGGTGAGTATGGTGTTCCTGTAATGTTTAATGTTTCTGACTTATTTTATTTTTGATACAGGTATAGATTCGAGGTCGAATCCTTTTCAAAAAGGGAGGGAATGACATGAACCAAGGCACATTTGGAGCACAAAGGGACATGACCAACATTAAAGTTGAACCATTGCAAGTATCAACAGGCCAATCACAAGACAGAAGACCAAAAGGATCAGAGAAGCAATGGCAGGTCTAGCTCTGAGTTTCATGGCCGACTGCAACAAACAAGTAAGGGACACACGAGAGACACATGTGGGCTTCAATGGAGAGGGCCCTAAGCTACTTCACTTGGCCCAAATCAGATCTGATTGAAGCTTCCAAAGCCATTTTGAAGACAAGGACCTATATGAAGAATTTAGCCTAACTTTGACACTTTTGTAATTCGGCCAAACCTTGTATTATTTTATCATTTTGTTTGATACTTTGACTTTAGTTTTGATGTAATTAAGCTATTTGACCAGGCCATTAGGGTTAATTATGCTTAGAAACTTGCTTATTGAGTAAGCAAGTCAATTGACTATAACTTGTAAGCACCTCAATTAGCTTAAGTGAGATTAGCTTCTAATCTTTGTTTTAAGTTTATTTAGGTGCAAAAGGACCTTAATGGTCGTGGTTGAGGTGCTTGAATTAGGGCTTTTGGTAATTTTAGCTCTAGGGTCATTTTAGTCATTTTACTCTCTTGTAACCCTAACTATATAACTCTCATTTGTAAATTTTATGATGATGAACGTAACATACAATATTTTGAAAGAGAGAAAAGCTTGAGCTTTCCATGGCTATGGCTGAACCCTTGTTGAGGGAGGGATTCCCCTTTTCAAGTTCAAATTGACTTATCTAAGCTTGGCAACTTAGTGGCGTCTCCATTGCTAGCAAAATACAATTTGATTTCATGCTTGTGGTTATCATGGACGTGAGTTTCACGGTGGTTAGGGGCTGATCTTGGTTGGTTTTGTTCCTACAAAATCAGTATTCAAAGTTCTTGGGGTTTTGAGAAAGATGCTTGGGGGTTTGCTTGGTTTCCAACCCAAGTGAGTTCTTGTCAAGTCCAGAGTAGGTGAAATTGTAACGTGACCAGTGCCCGACTCCGTAGAGGTATTGGATAGGAAAACGTCCTAATAGGGTCCATCTCATACCTATTCTTAAATAAGTAATGGATTAAGTCAGTGAAATCGATAAATGACACCTGTACAAAAGTATTGAACACCGTTCGACATTCAGATCTTATTGACCATAATAGATAAAGGTATATGTAAGAAGACCCAATAGCCACCACAATATACCATGAAATAGAAATAGAAAACCTTAAGAGATAAGACTACTTGAAAAAGATCCATCAAAATTGAAAAAAAATCAGTAATAGAGCCTAGTTTAGTATATGACGTAGACAAGGTCGCCTGAAGCTTGTAGCACCAGCAGAAGTCCATAGACTAGACCAGCAACCTATATAAACAAAAAAAAAAACAGATCCAATAAATGACAAATGTTGAAAACCCAGAGAATGGTAAAAAAGTGTGGTATAGGTTACAACGTGGATAAAGCAGCTCAAAGATTACAGCACAAGCAGAAACCATAAAATAGTTGACAGAGCTGTGTAACCCCATGCCATAACAAGACCCATATGACCCCCAGTAGTACATGCGAAAAATCTCCCCCACTGCAATACCGAGCTCGTAAGTATTTAGACACTCTCCAAGACTACTGTAGAGCCTCAGCAAGTAGTAGCAGTATCGTTTTCCCCAAATCTCTATAAGATGAACATATCCATCTCATGAATACATAATTCAGTATAGCCCCAGATGAGTATAGTTAATAAGCCAAAAGAATATATACAACACTTGATAGCACATTAGCAGCTCGGTTGAGTATATGAGAATCCATAAGAGACATGTAAGCTTACTTTTCCTGAATTGTGTAATCTTTTTCGATGTGTAGTCAAATTTAGTAAAGTTATCTTAGTTTATTACCAAACCTACAGTGTTCGAAGAAGTAAGGACTCACGAAAATTGAGTACCTAAAGAAGGTATAGCATATGGCATTCATAAGAATAAAGTATATGTTTTTCAAAACATTTTCGCCGAGCTAAAAAAGGGAAATGAGAGGAAGAATAAGACGAAACTATCCAGAAATAGGTAATAAAGAGTGTACAATAATACATGAAGTAAGTTTATGCTTTGGAGAATTCCCAAAAAGAGATAGTACGAGTATAAGTAAAGGGCCGAACTAGAAGAGGCTATATATTAAAGTCAAGTGGCACTTTAGCATTAGTACTTCTGTGTGACAACTCAAAATAGACTTTGATTTCTCGACCCCTCCTAATCTTAGTTAGATAGCCCCAGTAACGATAAACCACAACACCGTTATGATGATGTTCTCAGGAACATGTAGACTCAAGATGTAGTATAACACCTTCAAGGCATGGCTAAAATTATTTTGTCCCAAAGAATGAGGCATTACTCTTAGGATAAGGCATAAGAGGCATAGAAATCACGAAGGTCTCGGATACAATACAGAGCATAAGAAAAAGATAGGGAAATCTAGGCAATAAGGTAGAAGTGAAATTGGCGAGATGATACAAGGAACAAGAGAATATTAGTCAAATAGTGACAAAAGTACATGAGCAGCAAGATGTACTTTCAGTTTCAGGTTCATCAGTACTACATACCTTTGCATGAATCTAGCCTACAGCGTTAGACATAACTTAGGGCGTAGAGTACTAGACTTTTAGATTCAAGAAATGAAGAAGAAATGCAGCATGAAGAGGATTATAGGGGTACAATAATGTGATTTCTAGTTGACAAAATAAGGCCAAGATTCCATCAGTTACAGGCCTGTAGGAAAAAATAGTAAATACAACATGTATGTTTCCTCATGTGATGCACTCTAAATAATTTACTAGCGGCAAAAAATGAATAAGGATAAAGAGACTAGATAACCATATGTTTTACCAGATGGTGAATCAGGATAAAATAGTAAAAGAACCATATGGACACAACAGAGCCCTAGATTGAACAATGTATAGTACACCCGAAAAAGGTTACCAAAGAATAAGTAATAAAGTGTCTTATTCGTTGACGAGCGATACCAGAATATTGAACACCGATAAGGACTTTTCATGTGTAGATATTCTTGGATGAAAATGGAATGAGATCGTAATAGATTTTGGCGGAGGGATCTTTGCCAAAGAAGGAATATGCTCATAAGTTACTTGAATGAGAATAATAGTATAGTTAAGCCTTCCTAGAATCGTTATGAGGATAACTGCCATTAATACCTTATTAAGTTCTTGTAACAAATACGTTTACAAGGGTAGATTTTAAGTGTCATAAGAAATAACGGTGGGCATGTGATTCCAATAGAAGGAATGTGTTAAGTCTCGAAGGTAATGAGATAATGTGAAGGAAGCAATGATAAAATATGTGTGAATTGATTGGTGATAATACTATAGGTGGAATACTATATGACATCAATGACAAAGACGGAAAGAAGCCAACTCTTATAAGTACAAGGAACCAAGAACAAGGTAAGATAAGTCAGAGGTTATGTGTAGTAGAACACGACTCAAGAATATTATTTTAGGTGATGCAGTCTTCTGAGGGAATTAATAATGCAATAATTTCTACAATAATTGAGGTTTATAACTAATACCAAAGTTTACATAGCAGATTCAATAAGTAGTAGCGAGACATTGGCATTTAATTGAACGCATATAACGTTATTTATTAGAGAGGGCATTACATAGTCTATATTAAAACAAGAGGTGAAGAACTTTATGTTGTGCATAAATACAGGGAAACGAAGGTCATTAAACTTGATTGGTATTAGAGGAAATAAAATAAGGATAACGAAAGGAAGGAAATATGGGACAACATCTAGCTAGCATGAATCATATATAGGTTATAACAAGGCAGTGTCTAGATGGTAAATGTTATGCAAGCTACAAATTGAGAAATAGATCATTTAAGTAAAAGGCAAGCCTAATTCCGTAATTATGATGTCATTGTCAAGGTTTGCAAGAATTTGAAAGGAAATTGTGTGAATAATGTTTCCCTAGCTAGAACAAGACTTCACGGTGTAATTTATTATACATGAAACTAACCGAAGTAACTTTAGGTTGAAGCGTAAGAGACATAGTTTGATGGATTTCTCAGAAATTCTGTAGCACGAAAATAATTCGCGATCCAATGATTACGAATTGCATTTCTATAGGATACTCAGCTTTAGGAATATTATAGTATTATGAACATTCAAGACCATTTTAGTATATGATAAGTTATTGAAGGATTGGTCCCTCGTTAGTTGCCTATCCAAAAGGAAGCTCCAGGCCCATTCTGATATGAGGACGAAGATATATTACTTAATTTTACATATTTTGATTCGAGGAATAATCATTTTAAAGGTGGGAGAAAAATATAATGACTCGATATTTTATAACTTAGTTAGAATTGTATCTCGATCACTTAAATTAAAATTTACCCTAGCTTAAAGAAAATTGTAAAGATTACTTAGTGAGCCAAATGGCCATATTTGGATACAATCCTAATGGGCCTAACATTATTTAATGGGCCCAACTCAAAAACAAAGCCCACTATTATTTATAATTGCACAAAAGCTCTTAATAAACACTAAAACAATTCAAGGCCACAAACAAAGCAAATGTAGCCCATTACTCTTCCCAATTTTGACCCAATGACTCCAAATTTCTCTCAAGCCCCTAGACTTTTCTAGACACACCTAAACTAATCAAGAAGGTAATAAAAATCACCCGACCCCCCCCCCCCCCCAATTCCTTTGGTGGCCGAAAATGAGGGGTAAGAGAGGAGAGAGAGAGGTATTAATATTTGACAAGAAATTTTGAAGAAGAATTGAGAGAATCCAACACAAATCATGCATAGGATGGAGAAAGCAAGGCTTATAGACTCTAGTGTTGAAAAAGGAACATGATTCAAGGTCAGAAAATCTTGAACCAAATCTAAAAATATGATATTTTGATGAGTTGATGATAGAATGATGTTATTAGTATGTTTTTGATTACATTATGTTAGATTATGGCCTAGGAAATTGATTATATTAAGAATCCCCAAAGTTACAAAACCCTAGAAGTTACATTAAATTACGGTGTATGGAATTTTAATATATAATGGTGAAAAAAGGCTTGACTAATGATGGTTGAGGCTTATGGTTGGTATTAATATGTCTTTATGTTGTTAATTTTTTAAGTTTGAAAGAAGGTAAAATCCGTAATTGTTGAGAAGTGAAAGGAAGTTGTTTTGGATATAATATGAAGTTTTGGATGATGTTGTTGTGCTATGGTGATGCAAAAATGGGAGTGTGGTTAGCTAGGATTGTAAGAATTGTGAAATTTAGGCATGTCGCACACCAAATGTTCGATGAAATACTAAGCCCAGAATAACTTAATAAATTAAGCATGATTTGTATGTTATAAAAAGTATTTATAATGGTGAAAAATATGTTAAGGGTCACTAGAGTGGATATATTAGATAAGGCGAAGAATTGAGGAAGTTCGTAAAGAATTGCTTGTAAGTCGAGTTTCTAAAGCAAAATGATAAATCATAAACTGGATAACCTAGACACATAAGGGAGTAACATATCCAAAATTCAGAACTTTTGGATTAAGGTGAAGCCGAATTGAATTTTTGAAGGTTGGCGACCTGCTGCCTCTAAGCCCAATTTTTTTTCTAGACAACCCCAGAACTTTCGATCTATAACTTGAGTTTCTAACATCGGAATTACGATCCGAAAAAACTGAGATAAACTAGACACAATAAAGTCCATTCCATTAAAATTTCAGACCCGGAATGACAAGAAATCACTTGGGTTGGAAACCAAGCAAACCCCAAGCATCTTTCTCAAAACCCCAAGAACTTTGAATACTGATTTTGTAGGAACAAAACCCAACCAAGATCAGCCCCTAACCACCATGAACTCACGTCCATGATAACCACAAGCATGAAATCAGATTGTATTTTGCTAGCAATGGAGACGCCACTAAGTTGCCAAGCTTAGATAAGTCAATTTGAACTTGAAAAGGGGAATCCCTCCCTTACAAGAAATTTAGCCATAGCCAAAGCTTAAAAGCTTCAAAGTTTGATGAAAATGTCGTGAATTTTCTTACAAGGAAGAAGAAAACAATGTTTAAATAGGTTACAAAGAGAAACCCTAAAGGTGTGAATGGACAACAATGTCCCTAAAGTGAAATTACCAAAAGACCTAAAAACTACCCAAAGCTTTCACTCAAGCACGTCCCCAAAAGTCTTTTCCCACCTAAAGTAGCTTAAAACAATGATTAGAACTAATCTAACTTAAGCTAATTTGAGGTGCTTACATCACATAGTAAATTGACGTGCTTACTCAATAAGCAAGGTTCTAAGCATAATTAACCATAACGACCTGGTCAACTAGCTTAATTACATCATAAATAAAGTCAACATGTCGAGCACAAATGACAAAAATGCCCCCATTTGGCCGAATTCAACATAGTCCCAAAATAGGTCAAATCGGGTCAAAAGAGTGCTGGTGCTGAAGCTGCTCTGCTATGCTTCAGTCTGAGCTGATCTGGGTCAAATGAAATAGCTTGAAGACCTCTCTAGTTATGCCCATATGTGTCTCTGGTGTGCACTTGACTTGGTTGCTGCAACTGGTCACATAGCTCTGAGCTAGTCCCGTAAAGGCCTCTCTGATCTTCTTTGCTCTTTGGCGTGTGATTGGACCTGTTGGCAACTGCATAGGTTCCTCCAAGTTGTTAGCTGCATCCTGTAATGTCTATGGTGTGGTTGGACTCATGTCATTCCCTCCTTGTTGAAAAGGATTCGACCTCGAATCTGAACCTGCATCAAAATGAGTTAAGTCATAAACATTAAAAGTAGCAGATACGTTGTACTTACCTTGCAAATCCAGCTTATATGCATTGTCGTTAATCCGTTCCAAGACTTGAAATGGACCATCCCCTCTTGGTTGCAACTTGGATCTTCGTTATGCTTGTATCTTTTCCTCTTGCATATAAAGCCACACCCAATTGCCGGGGTCAACACAATGCGTTGGAAACCTATTATTCTCACCAACTCTGCCTTCCCTTATCATTCATACTCCCAAGCTTAATAACAATCAAAGATAATAAATCCATAGGAGTTAAAGAATTAGAATCATAATCAATCTCATAAGGCAAGTAAAAACTTGAAGGATGAATGCATCTATTATATGCAAACTCTGGCCCCGCTATTGCGTCTGTGATCTTTTTAGGTCTTTGGCGTGTGATTGGGCCTGTTTGCAATTGCAAAGGCTCTAATGTTCCTTGGGTGACTGCATTCATGTCAAATGTTGTCCCTTGGATCATGTCATTCTCTCTCTCTTGAAATAGATTCGTCCTCGAATCCGAACCCGGATCATAGATAGTTATGACAAAATCAATTGGACGATGATATTGAAATATAAAAGAATCATATTTGACCACTTGTACCTGCGATGAAAAAGCATAAACAATAGAGAAAATGTTATGGAAAAACTTCACTAACACATCTACTTTCTTTTCACCAGCTCTCACAGCTTCATCATCACTCATGGCCACTATCTCAACCATACTTGCAAAGACCTCCTCACACACCTGCTCAGCTTCACTATGTTTTTCACCTCAAAGCACACTACCTCACAAGTGTTTACTCCCTCAATGCTCACGGTCTCACAAGCATTTTCACTCAACCATGTCACTTATAACACAATTCACAACATTCAAGGCCTCAAAGTGTTTTCATTCGCTATGCACTCAACATCACAAATGCTTCTCACTTCATTACACACAACTTCAATAGCTTTTGGTTGTTGAGTACTCTCTTCATTCACTGCATATTTAGTTACCTTCCAAGTCTTTTTCCATTTCTCATAAGATTTTCTATAATCACTCATAATATCTTGGATATCAATTTTGAAAGTATCCAAAACCTCGATCTTATCATCAATAGTTAAACTTGGACCTTCCATCTCAACACTAAACAAACAGATTAGAAATAATAAAAAGCAAAACAAAATATGTAAATCCTCACAATCTCACGTGCTTACACTCGAATGATATCACTCCACTCGTGTTTGCACTCTATTGGCTTTACCCGATACTGTTCTCACAATCACTGCCTTTTACCACTCTTGAGTTCTTCATCAATTCAATTACAAATCAACTCAATTCCTAGAATGGTCAACTAAGGTGTAGTCCACAAGCTAGCAGAAACACAATGTATATATAGAGCATGTGGAATAAAGCAAATAAGATAAGTAATCACGGAGACTCAATCGAAAGAAACCTATATCTAGAGTGCTCAGAATAAGAAAGAATGACGAGTTAGCTAAATGCAATAAATAAGCAAGCAAGCAATCAACGTGTCACTGAAGCAATCTTGTGGTCACTCGCTATAGTGTTTGAGCTCACCTGACATGATCCAGGCAGACAACAAACCAAATGACGCATTACAAGTACCAGAAGGGCAATTACGAGGCAGAGGACCAAAAGACTCAGAGAAGCAATGGCGGGATTAGTTCAGAGTTTTATGGCCGGCTGCAACAAACAAATAGAGGCGCATGTGGGCTTCGATGGAAAGGGCCCAAAGCCATTTCACTTGGCCCAAATCAGTTTAGAATAAAGCTTTCTAGGCATTTAAAGACTTAAAGACTTGATATTTGTGTAATTTCGTTTTTAGGGGCATTATTGTCTTTATGCCTTTAGGGTTTCTTGTTGTAACAATATTTAAGCTTCTTACTTTCTTCTTCATTTGAGGAACCAACGAATTTTGTAACTCAAAAGCTTAAAGCTTTGGCTATGGCCGAATTAATGTAAGGGAGGGATTCCCCTTTTCAAGTTTGAATCGACTTATCTAAGTTTGGCACACTTAGTGGCGTCCTCCATTGCTAGCAAAACACTACAAGGATTCATCTTAAAGGTTCTCAAGGGCAAGTTCTTGTGGGTCTTCTTTGTGGCCTTGGAAGGGTTTTGTTTCTACACAAATCATTTCGCGGTTCTTGGGGTTCCGTCCGTTGCTTGGGGTTTGCTTGGATTTCGAATCCAGTGGGTTCCAAGTAAAAAATGAAATTTTTTGTTGAATTTAGTTTGTTCCATATTATCATTTAGGTGCCCGTGGAGGGTATCCCATCAAAATTTCTATAGCGGTGCCAAATTTTCTCCGAAATTGCATACGACCGTGAATTTGCATGCTTATTTTTTTTTCCATTGTGCTAATTGTTTACTCCTTATTTCTAAATACTCTAGTTTAAGTATTATTGATTGAGTCTTCGTCGTTGCTATTCCTGTTCGTATTTTGTTTCCACCTGTCCTATATATTATTATTAGACCTTTGTGTTTCATGCTGGCTTGAGGACTACATTTGTTTTGTATTCTTGGATAGAGTGTGATTCACATTTGAATTGAGGACGAACTCAAGAGTGGTAAAAGGCAGTGATTGTGAGCACAATATCGGGTAAAAGCCAATAGAGTGCAAACACGAGTGGAGTGATATCATTCGAGTGTAAACACGTGAGATTGTGAGGATTTAGATATTTGTTTTACTTTCTTGTTATTTCTAATCTGTTTGTTTAGTGTTGAGATGGCAGGTCTAACTACTGATGAAAAGCTTGAGGCTTTGGATAGAAAATTTACAGATATGATGGAGAATATGAATACTGCTTTGGAGAGATTGTCCAAGAGTGTCGAGAGTATTCAAACTGGTAGCGGTCCCAGAGTACCACCACCACCTCTCAATGTACCACCTCTCGTGTACCACCACAGTATGTACCACCAGATGAAGAGGAAGCTGAAAATGAGTTTGATGATTCTGATGGTTTTGATGATGTGGAGGAGAGATTTCAGCCTGGGCATGATAGGAGGCCTAATAGGAGGTTTGATAGGAGGAATGATAGGAGGGATAGACGGTTTGATGATAGAGGTGCATTTGATGCCAGAAGAGGGGATTATGATCGGAGAGGATATGGTAGGCGAGGAGATATAGATGGTGATCTAGGTAGCATCAAGATCAAGATACCAACATTCCAAGGCAAGAATGATCCTGAAGCTTATTTAGAATGGGAAAAGAAATAGAATTGATTTTCAACTGTCATCACTACTCAGACGAGAAGAAGATCAGTCTAGCAGCAATTGAGTTTACCGATTATGCTATGATTTGGTGGGATCAGCTTGTCTCTACTCGGAGGAGAAACTATGAGAGACCGGTTCAGACATGGGCAGAACTTAGGGGTCTCATGAGAAAGAGATTTATACCCAGCCATTACTATAGGGAGTTGTATCAAAAACTACAACATCTGTATCAGGGGACCAAAAGTGTTGAGGACTATTACACAGAGATGGAAGTTGCCATGATCAGGGCAAATGTAGTTGAGGATGCAGAAGCTACTATGGCACGGTTTCTAGGGGGCTTGAATAGAGAGATTGCAAACATGGTGGAGTTGCATCATTATGTTGATTTGGAGGATATGCTTCACATGGCTATCAAGATAGAAAGGCAACTCAAGAAAAAGTCAACATCCAGATTTGGTACTCAGGCTACTTCTGCATGGAAAGGGAAATGGGTTCCGAATGAGAAGCGAGATGGAGGCTTTGACAAGCCTAGAGGCGAATTCAGTGGAGGCTTTAATAAGCCTAGGGCCGAACCTAGTGCCAAGGGTAAAGAGGCTGCGAACCGAGCAAAACTAGACCAAAACCTGAGGGGCAGCTGCTAGAACTAAAGATGTCAAGTGTTTCAAGTGTTTGGGCATGGGACACTATGCTTCACAATGTCCCAATAGGCGTACCTTAGTGATTGATAAAAAGAGTGGAGAGGTGTACTCTACCGATAGTGAGGTTGAGGAGGAGATGCCAGAGTTGGAGGATGCTAGTGACCATGAGGGAGCTGCATACCCGCTGGATAACTTATCCTTAGTTGTCAAGCGTGCTTTGAGTGCACTTGTTGTAGAGGATGAGAGTGTGCAGCAGAGGGAGAACATATTCCATACTAGGTGCCGTGTGAATGGCAAGGGGTTAGTATGATCATAGATGGGGGCAGTTGTACTAATGTTGCTAGCACAGCTTTGATTGAGCGATTGGGGTTGAGTTGCTTGAGACACCCGAAGCCTTACAAGTTGCAGTGGTTAAATGATTGTGGGGAGATAAGTGTGACAAAGCAGGTACTGTTGAGCTTTACCATTGGGCCATACACAGATGATGTCCTATGTGATGTGATACCGATGCATGCAGGACATATTCTTTTGGGCAGGCCGTGGCAGTTTGATAAGAAGGTTATTCATGATGGGTTCAAGAACAAGTACTCTTTCCAGCATAAGGGAAAACCCATTACATTATACCCACTTACACCTGCACAAGTCCATGAAGATCAGGTTAAGTTGCAACTTGAGCGTGACAAAGAGAGAGCGAAGGGAAACACCACCTTGGGTGAGACTAGTGAGAGTGTGTGTTCTGGTGAGAAAAATAAGGCCAAGGCCGTGGGAGTTTCCAAGGGGAGTGTGAGTGAACGTAAGGGGAAACAAAAGAGAGAGTTAAAAAGAGTTTCTACATGGGTGAGGGTGAAGCAAGGAAAGCGTTCAAGGCTAGCAAGCTCATGTTATTGTTAGTCTATAAGGAGCCTCATATTTATTTTACTAACTCTGACCATTTGCTTCCTGTGTCTATTTCATCTCTTTTGCAGGATTACAGTGACGTACTGACAGAGGACATACCTAGTGGGCTTCCACCCATTAGAGGTATTGAACACCAGATTGACTTCATACCTGGAGCAGTCATTCCTAACAGACCGGCTTATAGGAGCAATCCCGAGGAGACAAAGGAGCTACAAAGGCAAGTACGGGAGTTGATGGACAAGGGGTATGTAAGGGAAGCATGAGTCCTTGTGCAGTACCAGTGCTTCTAGTTCCTAAGAAAGATGGGACGTGGCGTATGTGCGTTGACTGCCGAGCTATCAACAATATTACGGTAAAGTATCGTCACCCCATTCCTAGGCTAGATGACATGTTGGATGAATTGCATGGTTCCAAAATTTTTAGTAAGATTGATTTAAAGAGTGGATACCATCAAATTCGCATGAGAGAGGGAGATGAGTGGAAAACTGCATTTAAGACTAAGTATGGCTTGTATGAATGGTTAGTTATGCCATTTGGTCTCTCAAACGCACCTAGCACATTTATGAGATTGATGAATCATGTTATGCGTGCATTTTTAGGTAAGTTTGTTGTGGTTTACTTTGATGACATCTTAGTTTATAGTAAAACAGTAGATGAGCATGTATGCATTTGGAGCATGTACTTGATGTTTTACGAAAAGAACAATTGTATGCTAACTCTGACAAATGCACATTTTGCATGGATAGAATTGTTTTTCTTGGCTTTGTTGTGAGTGCAGATGGCATCGAGGTAGATGTGGAGAAGGTAAAGGCAATTCAGGAATGGCCTACACCAACTACAGTGACAGAAGTCCGAAGCTTTCATGGGTTAGCGAGCTTCTATAGGAGATTTGTCAAGGACTTCAGTAGCATTGCCGCGCCATTGACTGAGGTAGTAAAAAAGACAGTTGGTTTTCAATGGGGCGGGCGCAAGAGCGAGCATTCCAGGACCTTAAAGCGAAGTTATGCAGTGCACCCATTTTAGCACTACCCAACTTCGAGAAGACATTTGAGATTGAGTGCGACGCATCAGGGTTAGGTATTGGAGCAGTTCTCATGCAAGAAAAGCGGCCAATAGCCTATTTTAGTGAGAAGCTGAATGGAGCAGCTTTGAGGTACCCCACGTATGACAAAGAGTTATATGCGCTTGTGAGAGCACTTGAGACATGGCAGCACTACTTGTGGCCTAAAGAGTTCGTGATCCACACCGACCATGAATCATTAAAACACTTGAAGGGTCAAGGTAAGCTGAATAAGCGACACGCAAAATGGATGGAATTCGTTGAGTCATTTCCATATGTTATACGCTACAAGCAAGGTAAAGAAAACATAGTGGCCGATGCATTATCTCGCAGGTATGTTTTACTTACTTCAATGCATGCACGGATGTTGGGATTTGATTGATTAAGGAATTATATGAGTGTGATTCTGATTTTGGTGAGATTTTATGCTACTTGTGCAAAGTCATCTTTTGGAAAGTTTTACATTCATGACGGATTCTTATTTAAAGAGAACAGGTTGTGTGTCCCTGCTTGTAGTATGCGTGAGTTGCTTGTGAAAGAAGCGCATGGGGGAGGTTTGATGGGGCATTTTGGGATTACTAAGACTTTAGCTATTTTACATGAGCACTTTTATTGGCCTAAAATGAAACGTGATGTTGAGCGTATTTGTGATAAGTGTCTAACATGTAAGCATGCTAAATCTAAATTAATGCCACATGGTTTGTATACTCCTTTGCCTGTACCTAGTGAACCCTGGGTTGATATATCGATGGATTTTGTGTTAGGTTTGCCTAGGACAAAGAGGGGTAGAGATTCAATCTTTGTTGTAGTTGATAGGTTTAGTAAAATGGCTCATTTCATTGCATGTCATAAAACCGATGATGCTACAAACATTGCAGATTTATTTTTCAGAGACATAGTGCGACTCCATGGTATACCTAGGAGTATTGTATCTGATAGAGATGTTAAGTTCCTTAGCCATTTTTGGAAGGTGTTGTGGGCTAAACTAGGCACCAAACTATTGTATTCTACCACATGTCATCCACAGACTGACGGACAAACAGAGGTAGTTAATAGGACTTTATCTCAATTATTGCGCACTATAGTTGGCAAGAATTTGAAGAGTTGGGAAGATTGTTTGCCATTTATTGAGTTTGCATATAATCGTAGCATTCATTCTTCTACTTCATTTTCACCCTTTTGAAATTGTTTATGGTTTTCAGCCACTAACTCCATTGGATTTGTTACCTTTGCCTGTTGATGAGCACGCGGGGCTAGATGGAAAAAGGAAGGCCGATTTGGTGAAGCACATACATGAGAAAGCAAGAGAGCAAATACAACGAAAGAATGAGCAATATGCTTCTCATGCTAATAAGGGAAGAAAGCGTGTGGTATTTTCAGCCTGGAGATTGGGTTTGGGTACACATGCGCAAGGAGAGATTTCCTGAACAACGTAAATCTAAGCTACAACCGAGAGGGGATGGTCCATTTCAATTTTGGAACGGATTAATGACAATGCATACAAGCTGGATTTACAAGGTAAGTATAATGTGTCTGCTACATTTAATGTTTCTGACTTAACTCCTTTTGATGCAGGTACAGATTCGAGGTCGAATCCTTTTCAAGAGGGAGGGGATGACATGATCCAGGCAGACAACAACCAAATGACGCATTACAAGTACCAGAAGGGCCAATTACGAGGCAGAGGACCAAAAGACTCAGAGAAGCAATGGCGGGATTAGTTCAGAGTTTTATGGCCGGCTGCAACAAACAAATAGAGGCGCATGTGGGCTTCGATGGAAAGGGCCCAAAGCCATTTCACTTGGCCCAAATCAGTTTAGAATAAAGCTTTCTAGGCATTTAAAGACTTAAAGACTTGATATTTGTGTAATTTCGTTTTTAGGGGCATTATTGTCTTTATGCCTTTAGGGTTTCTTTTTGTAACAATATTTAAGCTTACTTTCTTCTTCATTTGAGGAACCAACGAATTTTGTAAACTCAAAAGCTTAAAGCTTTGGCTATGGCCGAATTATTGTAAGGGAGGGATTCCCCTTTTCAAGTTTGAATCGACTTATCTAAGTTTTGGCAAACTTAGTGGCGTCTCCATTGCTAGCAAAACACTACAAGGATTCATCTTAAAGGTTCTCAAGGGCAAGTTCTTTGTGGGTCTTCTTTGTGGCCTTGGAAGGGTTTTGTTTCTACAAAATCATTTCGCGGTTCTTGGGGGTTCTGTCCGTTGCTTGGGGTTTGCTTGGATTTCGAATCCAAGTGGGTTCCTTGTCATCCACCTTTCTTTTCTTCTCACACACCACTCCTCACAAGTGTTTACACTCCAATGAACACATTAAGCCCAACAGATTTCAATTCGTTGGCTATAACCACAAATATAGTCCTTCAAGCTCAAACCAATACAAACCAAATCAAATATCAATGTACTCCTTAAAGCAATCAACTTGCAAATGGTCTAATCAAGCTAAGCACAATGCACCAATTCTTCTTTCTTTTTTTTTTCTTTTCTCATTTTTTTTAAAAAAAAAAAAAACAATAGGTGACTCACTGCTTACGTAATAGCTTACAATAGGTCAATTAAGCATGTCAATTCGGCAATGGTAATTACAAACCAACTAAACATCACTTTTTCCACTAACTTGGTGATGCAGCAGCTTGCCTCTTCAAGCACCTCTCAAATGCAATGATGGCTACCAAGTTTCCATGTCAAGCTCATGAGTGCTTCCATTTTCAATTTCATGCTAATGATTTCAACACAAATCCAATGTCAAGCTAATGATAGCTCACGCAAATCAACAAGCACACTTGTTAATTCATGCTTCAACATAAGCACATCAAGCATCTTACTCACGGCAATATGTGTAACAAAGCAACCAGACTTGTCTCACAAAGTTAACAACACACAAGCTTAAGTAAACTTCAGGAGTAAGTCACGGCCTCATCAATCCATAAGCATTTCATTTTGTTTCAACACTCATTCACTCAAATGCCTCACCAAATCACTCAAACACACTTGTTTTCCACACACTTCACAAGATTGCAACAACTTCACAAAGATTGCAAACAAGCTAGTTCAAGCAAATGCTAGGAGTAATGAAGTGCAATCTGATTTTCTCAAAGTAGATATGAACAATACCTATTGAAAACAAGCTAAGTGACATGTATATGGCAAGAACAAAGCAAGGGTGGTGATGGTGCTTCCTTGGCCGAATCTGACCTGATGCTTTTTTTTTTTGATTTTTGAAACTAATAACTTAATAACAATGTTAAACACGTCCAATTAACTTACAATTAACAACTAAACACTTGATTCAAGCAAAGAACACAAAAGCCCCAATTTTGACCTAAGTAGCCAAAGCTTAACTCCAAAGAAATACTCAAAATTAGCACAAACTACTAAAGGACAGATTGTTATTCATGCAACAAGGATTACAAATCTGCAAGAAACAACAAGAAACAACAAAGAACACCAATGGCCGAAACTTGAGGACAAATTCCTTAATGGCCGAAATCAACACACAACAACAAACAAAGATGAATACAAGATTAAACAACACAAAGGATAGGAAAATCAGACCTCAGAACCCTAAGCTCATGATACCAAATGACAAGAACTCACTTGGGTTGGAAACCAAGCAAACCCCAAGCATCTTTCTCAAACCCCAAGAACTTTGAATACTGATTTTGTAGTGGCCCGTGCCCCATTTTAACAAACACATCCATATGAAAAATGCTCGCACGTGCCATCAAACATATTGTAACATCCCGCATAAGCCAGGATGCTACCGGCAGGAGACAGGCTAATCTTGCCTCCATAAGCCTCTGACTCTGACGAAATTTCGGCATGACCTCTGCTAAAAGTCATGCAACCTGGATCAAAGTCCAGCACCTCAATACAACCTATAGGGCCCAACACAATAAAATACTAAAATAAACAACTCAAGACATAATACGATTGGGCTCCGTGCCCGAAAATGCGTATAAATAAAAACCTTTACAACTTAAATTTATACAATTCGATTCTCTATAACTAAATTCTTAAACAACTTGACTTGAATTCCCCAAGACCTGGTGACTGGCTGACTGCAACGCTGCTATCCGGCTTCTCAAGTTCTGGTATCTGTGGTCGACTGATCAAGTCGCCAACCTGCAAAACTTAAACACTGTTATGGTGTGAGTCATAAGACTCAGTAAGTAACTATGTTCATTCCTTGAGCGCTAAACACATGCAAAGATTTAATTCTATTTCTGTATTACCCTAGACTTTCTATATGTCCATACAAATATGTAATAAGTCTGAATTAATTATCTGACTTATAACCATTTAGCAAAACACAATCTGTATTACTGATCTTTTATTTGATCATACACATGCTTTAACTTCTCTTTGTTATTTTCCTTAACGAACATCCATATTAACTACATCAAATTCATCCATCCCGCTTCTGCTGCGCTACTTTACTATCTAGTACTTACTTGCTTACTCTTTGCTAATCTAGTTTGGTTATTTACCTTACTTATCTTTCTTCTATTTTATTGAAATATCATCAAATCGGATTTAAATATAATATTCTTTCTATTGCACAACCACCAAACTAATACTAACCGTACAAACATGAATATAAAATCTTATAATCATAAAAACTAGTGTTTTACAACCTGTTCCTTCCATATAAGCATACAATGCACACATACATCAAATCAATACTCATAGATATAATCATGCTATCATTCATTAATGTCCACTTTATGCGTCACAAATGTTAACCAGAATGTATGATTAAATGCATGACTTTTATAAGCTATGCAGTACTTTAATCATGCCATGCTTTTATGAAATACGTCTTGAAAATCTTTTCTGAAAACTACTTTCTAAACTCTTTGGAAATCTGTCTTTCTGATACTATTTTCTAAAAACTATTTCTGAAAACTGCTCATCTGAAACTGTTTCTGACAACTGAAGTCTTATCTGAAATCTGTATTTCTGAAAACTGAAATTGTATCTGAAAACTGAAAACTTTCTCTGAGTTATGTGTCTCTGTCTGAAAAACTGGACGTATGAATGCATTACGTATCGTCGTCCCCCCATACGCCTATCTGGAGGCAGAAGTGCAAAACCATGACTTTGGGGCGTTACGTATCGCCGTCCCCCAAGCCACAATCTGGAGCTGGGGGTGCGGATCTATGCTACCACCCAAGCTCAAACTGTGGGGTCTAGGGGCGTTGTGTATCGCTCATCCCCCTAGCCCCGGCTCGAGGATCTGAGAGCGTCCCCTCAGTCCTCCACATGTGCACATGCCTCTGAATCCGTCAATTCCATAATATCCGTCAATTCCAACTGAATCTCAAGTTACATACTGGGGTGAGTTTTTACCTCATGCCCCGGAAAATTTAAAACAATAATCTGTATCTCAAAACTGTAAAAATATTTTCTGAAGTACGATTCTTTTTCAAAAACATTTGAAACTTTTCTTTAAAACACTTTTTGAATCCCAAAAATATTCTTAATTTCAACTTAAATCATAATGCACAGATATGCACATGCACTTCTTATGCTTTCACTTACCCTTATCTTTAGGTTGTTATGTAACTACATGTATAGGTTCATACATAAATATAATTTAATGATATATGTATTCTATTACTTGTATACTTTCATCTTTACTTCCTTATAACTTATATACTACTCTATTGTCAATATACTTCACGAGCAGATGAAAATGTTTACTTACAATATCAATCGTCACAATTTATTAAGCATACGCAACCCAATATACTTTTCCTATTCAAACTTGTCAAGTTCAAATGCTATAAATACACTCATCTACAATTCACTATTTCCAACTCAAGAATACCATACATGATTTACTTACTTTTTCATCATCCGAGCTTAGCTTTCTTTAATGACTATTAGAGTCATCAGCTCACAAACAATCTAACGAATAGTTCATATTCAATATATTCTATAACAAATACATTACTCAATACACATATTCAACTTATTCAATGATAAAATCAAATCGAACATTAAAACTTAACAATACTTGTCGAAATTAAATATCAAATAGCTCGCAATATATTGTTCACACTTTCATAAATTATAAAAACTGCCAAATCACAAACATATACTTATTAATATACGCAATTCTAATTGAATACACACGCCCATAGTTTAAAAACTCCATCTGAGGCGCGCCTCGAGGCGCCGCCTCGCAGCTATGGCGCGTCAAGGCTGTCGCCTCAAACCGAGTTTTCAATAGGACCGCCTCAAAGGCCTGAGGCGGCCCGCCTCATGACGCCTCGAGTCGAGGCGGCTTGAGGCGGTTTGAGGCGGACGCCTCAACCCAAAAGCCGTGAAGTCATTATTTTAAAAGAAAAAGAAAAATAAATATAAGGAAACTGAAAGTAGGGACAAAGAGTCTCAACTTGAGCTTCTTTATAGATTAAAAAGATACAGAAAATAAAAATTTCAATTGACAACTCTTGCCTCTCCAAACCCTAGATAGCGGTCATGTTATCGCACAACCCTCTCACTACATATAGGTGGTAGACTCCCATGATATTACTGCATCTGATGCTCAGATGTCAAAGGTGTTACATTATTGTAATTGTCAACAACTATTGTTGATCATGTATTGGTCTAACCAGAAAGTAACTCCTCGAATACCAATTTACTGTGAGGTATGAATTCTCTCATATAGTCCTCCTCAAGAAATACAAACACTTTGATCTCTTCTTAGACTATAAAAGAATCTATCTATAGTCTCTTTAGGATGGCCTACAAATAGGCAGACCTTAAACCCGACTCCAACTATAGTCTTGTTCTTCAGCATATGCGCTGGACACTTTCATTTGTGAAATGTTACAAACTAGCTTTGCGATCACTCCACAACTCTAAAGGTGTCTTAGGAGTAGACTTAGATGGAACTACGTTAAGGATATACAATACGGTCTGTGATGTATACCCTTAAAAGAAACTAGGTAATAAACTGTATAAACTTTTATCTCATCATATCTATTAGAGTTTGATTTCTCTTTCCTGCAACACCATTTTGCTATGGTGTTCCAGGTGCTATGAGTTGGGATACATCCCATGCTCAATTAAAAACTCCTCGAATTTATTATCGTGGTATTCTCTTCCACGATCTGATTGTAGAATTTTGATGTCTTTACCTAATTGGTTCTCAACCTTAGCATGATATTCTTTGAACTTTTCAAAGGTATCTGATTTACGTTGCATCAAGTAAACAGGCACATATCTAGAATAATTGTCAATTAATGTGACAGAATATTCATAACCACTTAGTGATTAACTAGCTCTTAGCCTTTTTTCCAATAAAAGGTCTATTGGTCATATTACCTTATAGACTAGACTCATAGACTGGTAAGTTGCGGGTCTTTAACTGACTTAAAGATCCACTTTCTACTAATCTGTTTATCATGTCAAGGTTAATATGGCCAAGTCTAAGATGCCATATATATGTATTATTGTGAGAAATCTTCTACCGTTTAGTTTTGAGTTTTTCAACCTGAAACATCTCAGTGTTGAGCAGTGAGTTATGTGTTAACAGTCTTAACACATACAAGATATTTCCTCATTTCCTTTGCATATTGGTAATCCATTTTTTAAATAATAACTATTATTACTAAATAAAATGGAAAAACTATCATACTATAGTTATGAAACATAAATCAAATTTCTGTGAAAAAATGGGAATAAACAACACTTTGTTTAATTTCAAATAACTATTATTTGAAAATTGAAAACTGATAACTCCCACTGCTTTAACTGAAAAATCATCCCCTATTCCAACTCCCATGGTAAAGTTACCTTCATCAAGGTATTTCCATGTACCAAGTAGTTGTACCTTTTTCTTCATAGTGTTTCTTTCTCTTCTTTGCAGTTTTGAAAGACTCGGCAATATTTGCCTCTCCACTAAGCTTACGAGGATCCATCAGCATGGAATCCGAGGAGGTGAGCTTATTTAGCAGTTATGTAAGAGTAAAAATCAAATTGTTTATAACAAAATTGCTCTCAAACTGCAAGAAACTCTTCGAAAAAGATCTCATTATCATGGACATGGCTGTGGGGCGGCCGCATTGAATTGGGTCGTCATCTTCAAGACATTCTCTTGGATGGATGTCCATTTCTTCATCTTCATGGTCATCATTGAGGCCAAGGCCTTATGACGTTACCGCTCCGAATGTGACATGATACAGGCCGACAACAAAGCAAAAGACCCATTACAAGTACCAGAAGGGCCAATTATGAGGCAGAGGACCAAAAGACTCAGAGAAGCAATGGCGGGATTAGTTCAGAGTTTTATGGCCGACTGCAACAAACAAATAGAGACGCATGTGGGCTTCGATGGAAAAGGCCCAAAGCTATTTCACTTGGCCAAAATCAGTTTAGAATAAAGCTTCCTAGGCATCTGAAGACTTAAAAACTTAGTAATTTTGTAATTTCGTATTTAGGGGCATTGTTGTCTTTATGCCTTTAGGGTTTCTTTTGTATCACTATTTAAGCTTTCTTTCTTTTTCATTTTGGAGACGATCAACGAAATTTATAAAACACAAAAGCTTAAAGCTTTGGCTATGGCCGAATTCTTGTAAGGGAGGGATTCCCCTTTTCAAGTTTGAATCGACTTATCTAACTTTTGGCAAACTTAGTGGCGTCTCTATTGCTAGCAAAACACTACAAGGATCATCTTAAAGGTTCTCAAGGGCAAGTTCTTTGTGGGTCTTCTTTGTGGCCTTGGAAGGGTTTTGTTTCTGCAAAATCAAATTCGCGGTTCTTGGGGTTCTGTCTGTTGCTTGGGGTTTGCTTGGATTTCGAATCCAAGTGGGTTTCTTTGTCATTTGGTATCTAGAGCTCAGGGTTCCAAGGTCTGATTTTTCCTATCTTTTCTTTTGTTTGATTCTGTTTTTATTTTCGTTCTTGTTATTTTCGTTTCAGTTCTTGTTGGATCTTGTTTCTGTTTTCGTTTTGTTTATTTTTGGATCTGATTTTGTTGTGTTTTGCATATCAGTTCATCTTTTATCATTTTCCAGTTTTGGATTTTTTTTTGTTTTGTTCTTCATATCAGTTCGTCATATACTTTCTGTTCTTTAGCATATGTTGAAGAAATAAGCATGTTCTTTGGCGGCTGTGTGATTTGTTTCTAAAACCCTAGTGAAATTTGAAATCTGACTTTGAATTCAAACCCTGAAATCAGACCCTGACCAGTAGCCTCTGAAGTCAGACACTGAATAGTAACCTCTGAAATCAGACACTGACCAGTAGCCTCTGAAATCAGACCCTAACCAAAAGCCTCTGAAATCAGACCCTGAAAATCAGCCTCTGAAATCAGAACCTAAATCAGCCTCTGAAATCAGAACCACAGTATCAGCATCTGACATTATCAAAAAAAAAAAAGGGACTTGAGTGATAGTGATCACTTGAGTAGAAAAAAAAAATTAGGTTGAATTTAGTTTGTTCCATATTATCATTTAGGTGCCTGTGGAGAGTATCCCATCAAAATTTCTACAGCGGTGCTAAATTTTCTCCTGAAATTGCATACGACCCTGAATTTGCATGCTTATTTTTTTTCCATTGTGCTAATTGTTCACTTCTTTATTCCAAATACTCTAGTTTAAGTATTATTGATTGTGTCTTCGTCGTTGCTATTCCTGTTCGCATTTTGTTTCCACCTGTCCCATATATATTATTAGACCTTTGTGTTTCATGCTGGCTTGAGGACTACATTTGGTTTGTATTCTTGGATTGAGTGTGATTCATATTTGAATTGAGGACGAACTCAAGAGTGGTAAAAGGCAGTGATTGTGAGCACAGTATCGGGTAAAAGCCAATAGAGTGCAAACACAAGTGGAGTGATATCATTCGAGTGTAAACACATGAGATTGTGAGGATTTACATATTTGCTTTACTTTCTTGTTATTTCTAATCTGTTTGTTTAGTATTGAGATGGCAGGTCTAACCACTGATGAAAAGCTTGAGGCTTTGGATAGGAAATTTACAGATCTGATGGAGAACATGAATACTGCTTTGGAGAGATTAACCAAGAGTGTAGAGAGTATTCAAACTGGTAGCGGTCCCAGAGCACCACCACCCCAGCATATACCACCACCTCAGAATGTACCACCACCTCATAATGTGCCACCTCGATGTGTACCACCACAGTATGTACCACCAGATGAAGAGGAAGCTGAAAATGAGTTGATGATTCTGATGGTCTTGATGATGTGGAGGAGAGATTTCAGCCTGGGCATGATAGGAGGCCTAATAGGAGGTTTGATAGGAGGAATGATAGGAGGGATAGGCGATTTGATGATAGAGGTGCATTTGATGCCAGAAGAGGGGATTATGATAGGAGGGGATATGGTAGACGAGGAGATGTTGATGGTGATCTAGGTAGCATCAAGATCAAGATACCAACATTTCACGGCAAAAATGATCCTGAAGCTTATTTAGAATGGGAAAAGAAAATAGAATTGATTTTCAGCTGTCATCACTTCTCAGACGAGAAGAAGATCAATATGGCAGCAATTTAGTTTACCGATTATGCTATGATTTGGTGGGATCAGCTTGTCTCTACTCGGAGGAGAAATTATGAGAGACCGGTTCAGACATGGGCAGAACTTAGAGGTCTCATGAGATATAGATTTATACCCAGCCATTACTATAGGAAATTGTATCATAAACTACAACATCTGTATCAGGGGACCAAGAGTGTTGAGGACTATTACACTGAGATGGAAGTTGTCATGATCAGGGCAAATGTAGTTGAGGATGCTACTATGGCACGGTTTCTAGGGGGCTTGAATAGAGAGATTGCAAACATGGTGGAGTTGCATCACTATATTGATTTGGAGGATATGCTTCACATGGCTATCAAGGTAGAAAGGCAACTCAAGAAAAAGTCAACATCCAGATTTGGCACTCAGGCTACTTCTGCATGGAAGGGGAAATGGGTTCCGAATGAGAAGCGAGATGGAGGCTTTGACAAGCCTAGATGTGATTTCAGTGGAGGCTTTAATGAGCCTAGGGCCGAACCTAGTGCCAAGGGTAAAAAGGCTGCAGAACCGAGCAAAACTAGACAAAAACCTGAGGGTGCAGCTGCTAGAACTAAGGATGTCAAGTGTTTCAAGTGTTTGGGCATGGGACACTATGCTTCACAATGTCCCAATAGGCGTACCTTAGTGATTGATAAAAAGAGTGGAGAGGTGTACTCTACCGATAGTGAGGTTGGGGAGGAGATGCCAGAGTTGGAGGATGCTAGTGACCATGAGGGAGCTGCATACCCGCTGAATAACTTATCCTTAGTTGTCAAGCGTGCTTTGAGTGCACATGTTGTAGAGGATGAGAGTGTGCAGCAGAGGGAGAACATATTCCATACTAGGTGCCGTGTGAATGGCAAGGGATGTAGTATGATCATAGATGATGGCAGTTGTACTAATGTTGCTAGCACAGCTTTGATTGAGCGATTGGGGTTGAGTTGCTTGAGACATCTGAAACCTTACAAGTTGCAGTGGTTAAATGATTGTGGGGAAATAAGTGTGACAAAGCAGGTATTATTGAGCTTTACCATTGGGCCATACACAGATGATGTCCTATGTGATGTGATACCGATGCATGCAGGACATATTCTTTTGGGCAGGCCGTGACAGTTTGATAAGAAGGTTATTCATGATGGGTTTAAGAACAAGTACGCTTTCCAGCATAAGGGAAAACCCATTACATTATACCCACTTACACCTGCACAAGTCCATGAAGATCAGGTTAAGTTGCAAATTGAGCGTGACAAAGAGAGAGCGAATGGAAACACCACCTTGGGTGAGACTAGTGAGAGTGGTGTATCTGGTGAGAAAAATAAGGCCAAAGGCCGTGGGAGTTCCCAAGGGGAGTGTGAGTGAACGTGAGGGGTAAACAAAAGGGAGAGTTAAAAAGAGTTTCTACATGGGTGAGGGTGAAGCGAGGAAAGCGTTCAAGGCTAGCAAGCTCATGCTATTGTTAGTCTATAAGGAGCCTCATATTTATTTTACTAACTCTAACCCTTTGCTTCCTGTGTCCATTTCATCTCTTTTGCATGATTACAGTGACGTACTGACAGAGGACATACCTAGTGGGCTTCCACCCATTAGAGGTATTGAACACCAGATAGACTTCATACCTGGAGCAGTCATTCCTAACAGACCGGCTTATAGGAGCATTCCTGAGGAGACAAAGGAGTTACAAAGGCAAATACGGGAGTTGATGGACAAGGGGTATGTAAGGGAAAGCATGAGTCCTTGTGCAGTACCAGTGCTTCTAGTTCATAAGAAAGATGGGACGTGGCGTATGTGCATTGACTGCCGAGCTATCAACAATATTACGGTAAAGTATCGTCACCTCATTCCTAGACTAGATGACATGTTGGATGAATTGCATGGTTCCAAAATTTTTAGTAAGATTGATTTAAAGAGTGGATACCATCAAATTCGCATGAGAGATGGAGATGAGTGGAAAACTGCATTTAAGACTAAGTATGGCTTGTATGAATGGTTAGTTATGCCATTTGGTCTTTCAAACGCACCTAGCACATTTATGAGATTGATGAATCTTGTTATGCGTGCATTTTTAGGTAAGTTTGTTGTGGTTTATTTTGATGACATCTTAGTTTACAGTAAAACAGTAGATGAGCATGTTATGCATTTGAAGCATGTTCTTGATGTGTTAAGGCAAGAAAAACTTCAGTAGATTTGTTAAAGACTTCAGTAGTATTGCAGCACCATTGACTGAAGTAGTGAAGAAGACTGTTGGCTTCAAATGGGGTGAAGAGCAGGAGCGTGCATTCCAGGATCTGAAAATGAAGTTGTGTAGTGCACCAGTCTTGGCACTACCCAACTTTGAGAAGACATTTGAGATTGAGTGTGACGCATCCGGGATAGGCATTGGAGCGGTTCTTATGCAAGAAAAGCGACCAATAGCTTACTTTAGTGAGAAGCTGAATGGAGCAGTTTTGAGGTACCCACATATGACAAGGAGTTGTATGCACTAGTGCGAGCCCTTGAGACTTGGCAGCATTATTTGTGGCCTCGAGAGTTTGTGATCCATACAGATCATGAATCATTGAAGCATCTGAAGGGCCAAGGTAAGTTGAACAAACGACACGCAAATTGGTTAGAGTTTGTTGAGATATTTCCATATGTAATCCGCTACAAACAAGGTAAGGAGAACATTGTCGCCGATGCACTATCGCGAAGGTATACTTTACTTACTTCATTGAGTGAAAGCATGCTTGGGTTTGAATTTATTAAAGAACTTTATGCTAGTGATATTGACTTTAGTATCATCTATGTTGCATGTGAAAAGTCTGCTTTTAGTAAATTCTACCAATATGATGGGTTTCTGTTTAGGGAGAATAGATTATGCATTCATGTTTGTAGTATGCGTGAGTTGTTAGTGAGGGAAGCACATGAGGGAGGTTTAATGGGGCACTTTGGCATTGCCAAAACCTTAGGGGTATTGACTGAACATTTTTATTGGCCTAAAATGCGGAGAGATATTGAGCATTTATGTGATAAATGCTTAACTTGTAAACATGCTAAATCTAAGGTTATGCCTCATGGGTTGTATACACCATTGCATATACCTACTGAGCCATGAGTAGATGTATCGATGGACTTTATCTTGGGTTTACCTAGGACTAAGAAGGGTAGAGATTCCATCTTTGTAGTGGTTGATAGATTCAGTAAGATGGCACACTTTATAGCATGTCATAAAACTGATGATGCCACTAACATTGCTGACTTATTCTTTAGAGAAGTAGTAAGACTCCATGGGATTCCACGGAGTATAGTTTCAGATCGTGATGTCAAATTCCTTAGTCACTTTTGGAAAGTTTTATGGGGTAAGTTGGGAACTAAACTTTTGTATTCTACTACTTGCCACCCCCAAACTGATGGTCAGACCGAGGTTGTTAATAGGACTTTGACTCAGTTATTGCGTACTATTATCAATAAGAACTTAAAAACCTGGGAGGATTGTTTGCCTTTTGTTGAATTTGCATATAATCGTAGTTTTCATTCTTCTACATCTTACTCACCATTTGAAATTGTTTATGGGTTTCAGCCACTAACTCCATTAGATTTGTTACCTTTGCCTGTTGATGAGCATGTGGGGCTAGATGGAAAAAGGAAAGCCGATTTGGTGAAGCATATACATGAGAAAGCAAGAGAGCAAATACAACGGAAGAATGAGCAATGCTTCTCATGCTAATAAGGGAAGAAAGCGTGTGGTATTTCAGCCTGGAGATTGGGTTTGGGTACACATGCGCAAGGAGAGATTTCCTGAACAACGTAAATCTAAGCTACAACCGAGAGGGGATGGTCCATTTCAAGTCTTGGAACATATTAATGACAATGCATACAAGCTAGATTTACAAGGTAAGTATAATGTGTCTGCTACATTTAATGTTTCTGACTTAACTCATTTTGATGCAGGTTCAGATTCGAGGTCGAATCCTTTTCAAGAGGGAGGGGATGACATGATCCAGGCCGGAAACAAAGCAAAAGACCCATTACAAGTATCAGAAGGGCCAATTACGAGGCAGAGGACCTAAAGACTCAGAGAAGCAATGACGGGATTAGTTCAGAGTTTTATGGCCGACTGCAACAAACAAATAGAGACGCATGTGGGCTTCGATGGAAAGGGCCCAAAGCCATTTCACTTGGCCCAAATCAGTTTAGAATAAAGCTTCCTAGGCACTTGAAGACTTAAAAACTTGGTATTTTTGTAATTTCGTATTTAGGGGCATTGTTGTCTTTATGCCTTTAGGGTTTCTTTTGTATCACTATTTAAGCTTTCTTTCTTTTTCATTTTGGAGACGATCAACGAAATTTATAAAACACAAAAGCTTAACGCTTTGGCTATGGCTGAATTCTTGTAAGGGAGGGATTCCCATTTTCAAGTTTGAATCGACTTATCTAAGTTTTGGCAAACTTAGTGGCGTCTCCATTGCTAGCAAAACACTACAAGGATTCATCTTAAAGGTTCTCAAGGGTAAGTTCTTTGTGGGTCTTCTTTGTGGCCTTGGAAGGTTTTTGTTTCTACAAAATCAAATTCGCGGTTCTTGGGGTTCTGTCCGTTGCTTGGGGTTTGCTTGGATTTCGAATCCAAGTGGGTTTCTTGTCAGAATGATATCCGAACATGTCTTGTAATGACTCCATCATCATAGATGTTGTAGCCATTGGTCATGCTTTGCAACAAGAACATCAGACATCCCTACTAACAAGTAGCAGTGGGTCTCTCATTGGTTGTACCCACCTTTGGTGATAATATACAACTTGGATTTGGAGGACAATCATCCTTCAAGACAAATTTAAAGTCTTCAAAAGACCAAGACAACTTTTATGTTACTTTTCTTTTCACGTAACTATTTCTCATTTATTTGTCGTTAGCAAGTATGGATATATCGAGAAAAATGGCTAATAAATTTTAAAATAAACATGCACTCAAAATTTCATTCATCGTATATTAAAATCACTATAAGCATTTTGGCATAAAAATTAAACATGATGCATGGACCATAAGGTTTCTATTACACTTGTATTTAACTTATTAAGATTATGCATGGCTAAAAACATAACCTAATTAATACTAGTTGATGATTAGTTATATCTCCAAATTTTAACATTTAAATTTTTTGTTAACTAATACTTATTGGTCCAAACTATCATATAACTTAATTAAACAATTTAATTAAATGTTCTTTTTAGTGAGGTATTTCAAATTTAACTCTTAAAATTCTTAGTTCACTATTTAAGTTTAAAAAAAAATTTGGATTTACACAATTATTTAATTAAACTATTTAATTAGATATATGTGACTTATGTTATTTTTATTTGGTACGTGGAGTTGTATCCCGAGTACAGACCACACTACCTTCCGTTTGGAATCGGCTATGGAATTTATCTCCGAGTTTCCATCTTATATACCAAATTAAATAACTAGTCTCCTATCAATTGTCTTTTCCCGAATTACCAAATTTTAAACTTATTCAAATTAAATAATTTATTTTATTTGCATGTATTAATCTAAATTTCAACTATTTAAAATTTTGCATAACATTTATTTTTAGATTAAATCAACAAACATTTAATGTCATGGCATGTTATATATGCTATATGCCATGTTATTCAAACAATTCGAATTGTAAACAGACATACAACATAAACTAATCATTGACTGGACTTTTTGGTTTTCTATATTAATTTAATTAATACACAAAATACCCAAAGCATTCCTTGGTCTTCAACTCTTGACTCCATGGATTGTCCTGCGAAAATTTTGCTCCTCGAGTAGTAACATTCACAATATATGGATATAATGATTCAAGTAGTCGTGTGCTCACTACAGACCACATTAGCACTCTGGCTCGTAAGACATGCTTTCGTGTGGTAATCACCTCCACACATCGCCATCGAACTCACCATACTTATGCTTACCGTAACTTCCCACAACCATGATCCACATTTACCAAACATTGCTCAATTACTACCTAAGTGTCCTCCTTGGTAATGCGCTCCATAAGTTACATAGTAAGATTAAATACATCATTTGTAATTAATTCCTAAAATGTATGGCCTTACATTCCCAAAAACACTAATAAAACCAAAAGGCCGGAATAATTTACGACCAATGCATTTAAAATAAATAAATATCATCACATGAATAATTTTATCCCATAAAATATATTTATTTAATTTTATGCCCACTCTTATGACATATAAAATTTTTATTCTCATGCATCTCATATATAAAAATAAACACATTAATTATTGCATAATTAAAATAAAAAAAGAAGAGTTAGAATACTTTTCAACCTGACTCTTAATGCCAATTGTAGGAAACGATTTCCCCCGAGCAGCAGAAGCGGCTTTAGGCACCAGGGATCGACCTTAAAAAAATTTTATACCCTTCCCTTTGCACTTCTTTTATTCACGCACACAGCAACAAATTAATTTTAATTAATTTTTGCATGTCACGTACTGTGACTGTTCAATTTCCTTTTAGCTGCTGTGCGCCACTTGCCATATTTCTGAATTCTTCAGACTCGGCAAACATAAGAACATTTTCATCATATAAACTGTACATCTAATGAACAAATTGCCGAGTGTAGTGTCTCATGAGGATTTCTTGAATTGATTCCCAACTGGCCATTTGATGTTCGATTGTCAACTGTTTGAGATGAATTTGGGCACCCTTAACGTCGGTAATAGTGATAAGACATCGGATGTAATTTATTGAATAAGACTTTGCCATAGGAATTTTAATGGCCTTTTGATTCGTGGTGATGATCAAATGGCTTTTGTCATGTCCAATCATTTTTCTATTGTTGCCGAGAGTTTGGGAGAAGGACTTTGCATTGCCGTGAGATTGTTACAAAGATCGGGTCTATCACTCGATCTTCCGTGTTATGACTCATTACCAGAAATCTATGAGGTGGGCTCAGGGTAACTCATTTGAGGAGAATTTTTCTTGAGGAAAAATTTCCTCTATGTTTTATTGTTTCAATCTCATCGAAAATATATGAGAAAGTGGCTAGGGTTTGAATGAGAAGAGAAAACCTTTATATTTATATCTAGGGTTTAGGTTAATTAATTGTGTTTTTATAAAATTAAACTAACCCTAATCACACATATAAATATTGGTCAATGATATTTTTGTCACAATAAAATTATTAATTTCAAAAATCAAATATAATATCAAATATGATTTAATTTGAAATTAAAATTTAAAATGTAACTTATATCAATTTATAAATTATAAATTTGATTTTGAATTAAATCAAATTTAATTTAAAATCAGATATTACATTAAATGATTATCTAATAATCATTAATATAAAAACTATATATTAAATATTTTAATATATAATTATTGTTGGACAATTATGACCCATAACGTCACTATTTGTAAAAGACATTGTGGTTTTTGTAAAAATTAACTGTGACAATGGAAATTGCTATTTTATCATTTTGTAATTAGATTACTTGAATATATAAATGATAAAAGTCCTTATGATTAGTTCCGGATTATAAGATATGAGACAATATCAATCCACAAAGGTTTAATCATTAAATATCCCTAGTCGTAGTATTATCGAGACTGGACATCGATAATGCGGAATAGACTAGTATTGCACTTGTGCGCGTTGTGGGAGCATAACGACATAGTTCTCATATATTTAAGTATTGGATACTTATGCAAGTGTGATAGGAGGTTGTGTTTACCGATGGTACGGGAACAACTTCGCTCTGGATAGACCCCTCGGAATCCCATTGGTAGTATGAGTATGTGTCTATGGGAATCCGATTCACGGTAGGTGCATTTGTTTGCGCATTTCACTAACTCATTATTTTTCTTATTCCGTGCTCTTTAGCTTAAGTTTCTTTGATTGAGTCTTCGTGATTACTATTATTATTCGCATTATTCCACCTCCCCTATATACATTATTGGTTCTTGTTGTTTATGCTAGCTTGAAGATTACACATTGTTGTGAACTTTGGGTAAGTCATATTCACTTCATATTGAGTGTAAACACGAGTGGAGTGATACATATTGAGTGTAAACACGAGTGGAGTGATACATATTTGAGTGTAAACACGAGTGGAGTGATACATATTGAGTGTAAACACAAGTGGAGTGATATATATTTGAGTGTAAACACATGAGCTTGTGAGATTATGAGGTTGTGAGGATATCTAATTATTTTCACATATTGTTACTTCTAATATGTTTGTTGAAGCTTTGAGATGGCAGGTACTAGTTTGACAGTGGATGAGAAACTTGAGGCTTTAGAAAGGAAATTCATGGATATGATGGAAAACATGAATGCTGCTTTTGATAAGTTGTCCAGGGAAGTAGAGAGTAATCGAACATGTAGTGTTCCCAGACCACCACCTCGACATATACCACCACCTCAGAATGTGGCACCACGACGGGTACCACCAGATGAAGAAGAATTTGAAAATGAGTTTGATGATTATGATGATCTTAATGATGTGGATGAGAGATTTCAGCCAGGGCCTGATAGGAGGGATAAGCGGTTTGATGGTAGAGGTGCATTTGATGACAGACGTGAGGATTATGACAGGAGGGGTTACGGTAGACATGGTGATGTTGATGGTGATTTGAGCAGCATCAAGATCAAAATACCAAACTTCCGAGGCAAGAATGATCCAGAAGCACATCTAGAGTGGGAGAAGAAAATAGAATTGATTTACAATTGTCATCATTACTCAGATGAGAAGAAGATCAATCTAGCAGTCATGGAATTCACAGATTATGCTATGATTTGGTGGGATCAGATTGTCACCAACCGAATGAGGAATTAGGAGAGGCCAATTCAGACATGGGAAGAACTTCGAGGTCTCATGAGGAAACGATTTATACCTAGCCATTACTACCGAGAGTTGTATCAGAAACTACAACATTTGTATCATGGGATTGGGTTGTAGAGGATTATTATACTGAGATGGAGGTTGACAAGAAACCCACTTGGATTCGAAATCCAAGCAAACCCCAAGCAACGGACAGAACCCCAAGAACCGCGAATATGATTTTGTAGAAACAAAACTCTTCCAAGGCCACAAAGAAGACCCACAAAGAACTTGCCCTTGAGAACCTTTAAGATGAATCCTTGTAGTATTTTGCTAGCAATGGAGATGCCACTAAGTTTGCCAAAACTTAGATAAGTCGATTCAAACTTGAAAAGGGGAATCCCTCCCTTACAAGAATTCGGCCATAGCCAAAGCTTTAAGCTTTTTAGTTTTTTATAAATTTCGTTGGTTGCCTCAAATGAAGAAGAAAGTAAGCTTAAATAGTGTTACAAAAGAAACCCTAAGGCATAAAGACAACAATGCCCCTAAAAACGAAATTACACAAATATCAAGTCTTTAAGTCTTCAAAAGCCTAGGAAGCTTTATTCTAAACTGATTTGGGCCAAGTGAAATGGTTTTGGGCCCTTCCATCGAAGCCTACATGTATCTCTATTTGTTTGTTGCAGTCGGCCATAAAACTCTGAACTAATCCCGCCATTGCTTCTCTGAGTCTTTTGGTCCTTTGCCTCGTAATTGGCCCTTCTGGTACTTGTAATGCGTCCTTTGGTTTGTTGTCGGCCTGGATCATGTCATCCCCTCCCTCTTGAAAAGGATTCGACCTCGAATCCGTACCTACATCAAAAGGAGTTAAGTAAGAAACATTAAATGTAGCAGACACATTATACTTACCTTGTAAATCCAGCTTGTATGCATTGTCATTAATCCGTTCCAAAACTTGAAATGGACCATCCCCTCTCGGTTGTAGCTTAGATTTACGTTGTTCAGGAAATCTCTCTTTGCGCATGTATACCCAAACCCAATCTCCAGGCTGAAATACCACACGCTTTCTTCCCTTATTAGCATGAGAAGCATATTGCTCATTCTTTCGTTGTATTTGCTCTCTTGCTTTCTCATGTATGTGCTTCACCAAATCGGCTTTCCTTTTTCCATCTAGCCCCGCATGCTCATCAACAGGCAAAGGTAACAAATCCAATGGAGTTAGTGGCTGAAAACCATAAACAATTTCAAAAGGTGAAAATGATGTAGAAGAATGAATGCTACGATTCTATGCAAACTCAATAAATGGCAAACAATCTTCCCAACTCTTCAAATTCTTGCCAACTATAGTGCGCAATAATTGAGATAAAGTCCTATTAACTACCTCTGTTTGTCCATCAGTCTGTGGATGACATGTGGTAGAATACAATAGTTTGGTGCCTAGTTTAGCCCACAACACCTTCCAAAAATGGCTAAGGAACTTAACATCTCTATCAGATACAATACTTCTAGGTATACCATGGAGTCGCACTATGTCTCTGAAAAATAAATCTGCAATGTTTGTAGCATCATCGATTTTATGACATGCAATGAAATGAGCCATTTTACTAAACCTACAACTACAACAAAGATTGAATCTCTACCCCTCTTTGTCCTAGGCAAACCTAACACAAAATCCATCGATATATCAACCCAGGGTTCATTAGGTACAGGCAAATGAGTATACAAACCATGTGGCATTAATTTAGATTTAGCATGCTTACATGTTAGACACTTATCACAAATACGCTCAACATCACGTTTCATTTTAGGCCAATAAAAGTGCTCATGTAAAATAGCTAAAGTCTTAGTAATCCCAAAATGCCCCATCAAACCCCCCCCCCCCCATGTGCTTCCTTCACAAGCAACTCACGCATACTACAAGCAGGAACACACAACCTGTTCGCTTTAAATAAGAATCCGTCATGAATGTAAAACTTTCCAAAAAGATGACTTTGCACAAGTAGCAAAAATCTCACCAAAATCAGAATCACACTCATATAATTCCTTAATCAAATCAAATCCCAACATCCGTGCATGCATTGAAGTAAGTAAAACATACCTGCGAGATAATGCATCAGCCACTATGTTTTCTTTACCTTGCTTGTAGCGTATAACATATGGAAATGACTCAATGAATTCCATCCATTTTGCGTGTCACTTATTCAGCTTACCTTGACCCTTCAAGTGTTTTAATGATTCATGGTCGGTGTGGATCACGAACTCTTTAGGCCACAAGTAGTGCTGCCATGTCTCAAGTGCTCTCACAAGCGTATATAACTCTTTGTCATACGTGGGGTACCTCAAAGCTGCTCCATTCAGCTTCTCACTAAAATAGGCTATTGGCCGCCTTTCTTGCATGAGAACTGCTCCAATACCTAAACCGGATGCGTCACACTCAATCTCAAATGTCTTCTCGAAGTTGGGTAGTGCTAAAATGGGTGCGCTGCATAACTTCGCTTTAAGGTCCTGGAATGCTCGCTCTTGCGCCTCGCCCCATTGAAAACCAACTGTTTTCTTTACTACCTCAGTCAATGGCGCGGCAATGCTACTGAAGTCCTTGAAAAATCTCCTATAGAAGCTCGCTAACCCATGAAAGCTTCGGACTTCTGTCACTGTAGTTGGTGTAGGCCATTCCTGAATTGCCTTTACCTTCTCCACATCTACCTCGATGCCATCTGCACTCACAATAAAGCCAAGAAAAACAATTATATATATCCATGCAAAATGTGCATTTGTCAGAGTTAGCATACAATTGTTCTTTTCGTAAAACATCAAGTACTTGCTTCAAATGCATCACATGCTCATCTACTGTTTTACTGTAAACTAAGATGTCATCAAAATAAACCACAACAAACTTACCTAAAAATGCACGCATAACATGATTCATCAATCTCATAAATGTGCTAGGTGCGTTTGAGAGACCAAATGGCATAACTAACCATTTATACAAGCCATATTTAGTCTTAAATGCAGTTTTCCACTCATCTCCCTCTCTCATGCGAATTTGATGGTATCCACTCTTTAAGTCAATCTTACTAAAAATTTTGGAACCATGCAATTCATCCAACATGTCATCTAGTCTAGGAATGGGGTGACGATACTTTACCGTAATATTGTTGATAGCTCGACAATCAACGCACATACGCCACGTCCCATCTTTCTTAGGAACTAGAAGTACTGGTACTCCCACGGCCTTGGCCTTATTTTTCTCACCAGATACACCACTCTCACTAGTCTCACCCAAGGTGGTATTTCCTTTCGCTCTCTCTTTGTCACGCTCAAGTTGCAACTTAACCTGATCGTCATGGACTTGTGCAGGTGTAAGTGGATATAATGTAATGGGTTTTCCCTTATGCTGGAAAGAGTACTTGTTCTTGAACCCATCATGAATAACCTTCTTATCAAACTGCCACGGCAACACCAAAAGAATATGTCCTGCATGCATCGGTATCACATCACATAGGACATCATCTGTGTATGGCCCATGGTAAAGCTCAACAGTACCTGCTTTGTCACACTTATCTCCCCACAATCATTTACCACTGCAAACTTGTAAGGCTTCGGGTGTCCAAGCAACTCAACCCCAATCGCTCAATCAAAGCTGTGCTAGCAACATTAGTACAACTGCCCCCATCTATGATCATACTACACCCCTTGCCATTCACACGGCACCTAGTATGGAATATATTCTCCCTTTGTTGCACACTCTCATCCTCTACAACATGTGCACTCAAAGCACGCTTGACAACTAATGATAAGTTATCCAGCGGGTATGCAGCTCCCTCATGGTCACTAGCATCCTCCAACTCTGGCATCTCCTCCTCAACCTCACTATCGGTAGAGTACACCTCTCCACTCTTTTTATCAATCACTAAGGTTCGCCTATTGGGATATTGTGAAGCATAGTGTCCCATGCCCAAACACTTGAAACACTTGACATCTTTAGTTCTAGCAGCTGCACCCTCAGGTTTTAGTCTAGTTTTGCTCGGTTCTGCAGCCTCTTTACCCTTGGCACTAGGTTCGGCCCTAGGCTTATTAAAGCCTCCACTGAATTCGCCTCTAGGCTTGTCAAAGCCTCCATCTCGCTTCTCATTCAGAACCCATTTCCTTTTCCATGCAGAAGTAGCCTGAGTACCAAATCTGGATGTTGACTTTTTCTTGAGTTGCCTTTCTATCTTGATAGCCATGTGAAGCATATCCTCCAAATCAACATAATGATGCAACTCCACCATGTTTGCAATCTCTCTATTCAAGCCCCCTGAAACCATGCCATAGTAGCTTCTGCATCCTCAACTACATTTGCCTTGATCATGGCAACTTCCATCTCTGTGTAATAGTCCTCAACACTTTTGGTCCCCTGATACAGATGTTGTAGTTTCTGATACAACTCCCTATAGTAATGGCTGGGTATAAATCTCTTTCTCATGAGACCCCTAAGTTATGCCCATGTCTGAACCGGTCTCTCATAGTTTCTCCTCCGAGTAGAGACAAGCTGATCCCACCAAATCATAGCATAATCGGTAAACTCAATTGCTGCTAGACTGATCTTCTTCTCGTCTGAGTAGTGATGACAGTTGAAAATAAATTCTATTTTCCTTTCCCATTCTAAATAAGCTTCAGGATCATTCTTGCCTTGGAATGTTGGTATCTTGATCTTGATGCTACCTAGATCACCATCTACATCTCCTCGCCTACCATATCCTCTCCGATCATAATCCCCTCTTCTGGCATCAAATGCACCTCTATCATCAAACCGTCTATCCCTCATATCATTCCTCCTATCAAACCTCCTATTAGGCCTTCTATCATGCCCAGGCTGAAATCTCTCCTCCACATCATCAAAACCATCAGAATCATCAAACTCATTTTCAGCTTCCTCTTCATCTGGTGGTACATACTGTGGTGGTACACGGCGAGGTGGCACATTGTGAGGTGGTGGTACATTCTGAGGTGGTGGTACTCTGGGACCGCTACCAGTTTGAATACACTCTTGGACAATCTCTCTAAAGCATTATTCATGTTCTCCATCATATCTGTAAATTTCATATCCAAAGCCTCAAGCTTTTCATCAGTAGTTAGACCTGCCATCTCAACACTAAACAAACAGATTAGAAATAACAAGAAAGTAAAGCAAATATATAAATCCTCACAATCTCACGTGTTTACACTCGAATGATATCACTCCACTCGTGTTTGCACTCTATTGGCTTTTACCCGATACTGTGCTCACAATCACTGCCTTTTACCACTCTTGAGTTCGTCCTCAATTCAAATGTGAACCACACTCAATCCAAGAATACAAACCAAATGTAGTCCTCAAGCTAGCATGAACACAACAGACCCAACAATATATATATAATAGGGCAGACGTAAAACAAAACGCGAACAGGAATAGTGATGATGGAGACTCAATCAATAATACTTAAGCTAGAGTAATTAGAAATAATGAGTAAACAATTAGCACAATGGAAAAAAAATAAGCATGCAAATTCACGGTCGGGAGAAAATTTGGCACCTCTATAAAAATTTTGATGAATACCCTCCACGGGTACCTAAATGATAATATGGAACAAACTAGATTCAACCAAAAAAATCACTATTCACTCAAGTCCCTTTTTTTTTTTTTTTTTTTTTTTTTTTTTTTTTTTTTTTTCTGCTCAGTGATCACTATCACTCAAGTCCCTTTTTTTTTTTTTTTTTTTGATAACGTCAGATGCTAAATGTGGTTCTGATTTCAGAGGCTGATTTAGGTTCTGATTTCAGAGGCTGGTTTTCAAAGCCTGATTTCAGAGTCTGATGATGGTCTGAATCCAGGGTCTGAATTCAGAGGCTGCTGGTCAGTGTCTGATTTCAGAGTCGAATAAGGGTCTGATTTCAGAGTCTGAATTCAGAGGCTAATTTTCAGAGGTTACTGGTTAGGGTCTGATTTCAGAGGCTATTGGTCTGGGTCTGATTTCAGAGGTTATTGGTCTGGGTCTGATTTCAGAGGCTACTGGTCTGGGTCTGATTTCAGAGGCTAAGTTTCAGGGTCTGATCTCAGAGGCTGATTCAATGGTTAAGTTTCAGGGTCTGATCTCAGAGTCTGATTCAATGGTTAAGTTTCAGGGTCTGAACTCAGAGTCTGATTTCAGAGGCAGATTTCAAAGGTTACGTTTTAGGTCTGATTTCAGACTTTACTTAGTTTTCAGGGTCTGATTTCACACTGCACTAGGGTTTTAGAAACAAAACACACAACCGCCAAAGAACATGATTATTTCTTAAACATATGCTAAGAACATAATGACTATGAAGAACTAATAGGAAGAACAGAACATAAGCCCAGAACTGGAAAATGATGAACTGATATGCAACTATGACGAACTGACAGGAAGAACAGAACAGAAAACCAGAATTGGAAAAAGATGAACTGATATGCTTCACAACAAAACCAGATCCAGAATATGTTCACAACAAAACCAGATCCAGAATATAAACAAAACAAAAACAGCAACAAGATCCAAACAGAACAAAAGAAAAACAGAATCAAACAAAAGGAAAGTTAGAAAAATCAGACCTTGGAACCCTGAGCTCTGATACCAAATGACAAGAAACCCACTTGGATTCGAAATCCAAGCAAACCCCAAGCAACGGACAGAACCCCAAGAATCGCGAATATGATTTTGTAGAAACAAAACCCTTCCAAGGCCACAAAGAAGACCCACAAAGAACTTGCCTTGAGATCCTTTAAGATGAATCCTTGTAGTGTTTTGCTAGCAATGGAGACGCCACTAAGTTTGCCAAAACTTAGATAAGTCGATTCAAACTTGAAAAGGGGAATCCCTCCCTTAATAGAATTCGGCCATAGCCAAAGCTTTAAGCTTTTTAGTTTTTTATAAATTTCGTTGGTTGCCTCAAATGAAGAAGAAAGTAAGCTTAAATAGTGTTACAAAAGAAACCCTAAAGGCATAAAACAAATGCCCCAAAAAACGAAATTACACAAATATCAAGTCTTTAAGTCTTCAAAAGCCTAGGAAGCTTTATTCTAAACTGATTTGGGCCAAGTAAAATGGTTTTGGGCCCTTTCCATCGAAGCCTACATGCATCTCTATTTGTTTGTTGCAGTTGGCCATAAAACTCTGAACTAATCCCGCCATTGCTTCTCTGAGTCTTTTGGTCCTCTGCCTCGTAATTGGCCTTTTTGGTACTTGTAATGCATCCTTTGGTTTGTTGTCGGCCTGGATCATGTCAGAGGTTGCCATGATCAGGGCGAATGTAGAGGAGGATGCAGAGGCTACTATGGCACGGTTTTTAGGGGGCTTGAACAGAGAGATTGCCAAATGGTGGAGTTGCAATCATTATGTTGATTTGGAGGATATGCTTCACATGGCTGTCACGGTAGAAAAGGCAACTCAAGAAGAAGTCTACATCCAGATTTGGTACTCAGACTACTTCTACATGGAAGGGGAAATGGGTTCCTAATGATTGACGAGATGGAGGCTTTAACAAGCCAAGGGCTGAACTTGGTGCCAAGGGTAAAGAAGTTACAAAACCAAGCAAGGCTAGAACGAAACCTGAAGGTACAACACCAAAGACAAAGGACATCAAGTGTTTCAAGTGTTTGGCATGAGACACTATTCTTCATAGTGCCCCAACAGGCGCACCTTAGTGATTGATAAGAAGAGTGGTGAAGTACATTCTACTGACAGTGAGGTTGAGGTTGATGATGATGAGCCTGAGATTGAGGATACTAGTGACAAAGAGGGAGATGCATACCCACTGGATAACTTGTCCTTAGTTGTCAAGCGTGTTTTGAGTGCACAAATTGTTGAGGATGAGAGTGATCAAAAGAGGGAGAACATATTTCATACTAGATGCCGTGTGAATGGTAAAGGGTGTAGTATGATCATTGACGGGGGCAGTTGTGCTAATGTCACAAGTACGGCTTTAGTTGAGAGGTTGAGATTAGATTGCTTGAAGCATCCCAAGCCTTATAAGTTGCAGTGGTTAAATGATTGTGGCGAGATAAAAGTGACAAAGCAGGTGTTACTGAGCTTTACCATTGGGCCATACATGGATGATGTCCTATGTGATGTGATACCGATGCATGCAGGACATATTCTTTTGGGCAGGTCGTGGCAGTTTGATAGGAAAGTTATTCACGATGGGTTCAAGAATAAGTATTCCTTTCAACATAAGGGAAAACCCATTACCTTGTACCCACTCACACCAAAGCAATTCCACGAGGATCAAGTCAAGTTGCAACTTGAGAGAGATAGAGAGATTGAGAGTGCAAACACAGCCTTGGGGGAAAACACGTGAGGGGAGTGTGACCGAACCTAGTAAGGAAAATAAGGTAAAGGCCGTGAGTGTTTCCAAGGGGAGTGTGAGTGAACTTAAAGGGGAAACAAAAGGGCGAGTGAAAAAGAGCTTTTACATGGGTGAAGGTGAAGCAAAGAAAGCTTTTAAGGCTAGCAATCTTATGCTTTTGTTGGTCTACAAGGAACACCGTATTTGTATTGCTAACACTGACCATTTGCTTCCTTTGTCCATTTCATCTCTTTTGCAGGAATTCAGTGACGCGCTGACAGAGGACATTCATAGTGGGCTTCCACCCATTAGAGGTATTGAGCACCAGATAGATTTCTTACCTGGCACAGTCATTCCCAACAGACCAGCCTACGGAAGCAATCCGAAGGAGTCGAAGAAACTTCAGAAGCAAGTGAGGGAGTTGATGGAGAAAGGGTATGTTAGAGAAAGTATGAGTCCCTGTGCGGTACTAGTTCTTCTAGTCCCTAAGAAAGATGGGTCGTGGCGTATGTGCGTTGATTGTCGAGCGATCAATAATATAACGGTAAAGTATTGTCACCCTATTCCTAGGCTGACATGTTGAACGAATTGCATGGTTCCAAAGTTTTTAGTAAGATTGATTTAAAGAGTGAATACCATCAAATTCGCATGAGAGAGGGAGATGAGTGGAAAACTGCATTTAATACCAAGTATGGCTTGTATGAATGGTTAGTTATGCCATTTGGTCTTACAAACGCACCTAGCACATTTATGAGATTGATGAATCATGTTATGCGTGCTTTTATAGGTAAGTTTGTTGTAGTTTATTTTGATGACATCTTAGTTTATAGTAAAACATTAGATGAGCATGTTACACATTTGAAGCATGTTCTTGAAGTGTTGAGACAGGAAAAACTGTATGCTAACTTTGGTAAGTGCACTTTTTGTATGAATAGGATTGTTTTCCTTGGTTTTGTTGTAAGTGCAGATGGCATCGAAGTTGATGTAGAGAAGGTGAAGGCGATTAAGGATTGGCCTACACCAACGACAGTGACAGAAGTTAGAAGATTCCATGGATTATCAAGCTTCTACCGCAGATTTGTTAAAGACTTCAGTAGTATTGCTACACCACTGACTGAAGTAGTGAAGAAAACTGTTGGTTTCAAATGGGGAGAAGAGCAGGAGCGTGCATTCCAGGATCTTAAAATGAAGTTATGTAGTGCACCAGTTTTGGCGCTATCCAATTTTGAAAAGACATTTGAGATTGAGTGTGATGCATCTCGAATAGGCATTGGAGCTGTTCCTTATGCAAGAAAAGCGACCAATAGCTTACTTTAGTGAGAAGCTGAATGGAGCAGTTTTGAGGTACCCCACATATGACAAGGAATTGTATGCGCTAGTGAGAGCCCTTGAGACTTGGCA
>SKCR01048363.1:0-40083 GCA_019454045.1 Zanthoxylum bungeanum | reverse complement strand
GTGAAACCCGATTTCTTTCCCGTTCATATCTAATATGATATCTGTCAAACAGATAGTTATGGAACATTATTCTAAATAAGTTCTTGCATATTTATGCGTTCCATTGAAGGAAATGGTAGCTCAGAGCGACTCATGATTAACCTTATCATGTCCAACAAAATTCGGTTACTCAGTTCGGACACACCGTCACAATGACGTGTTCCGGGAAGAGTCCTCATTGAAAGAATACTATACTCTTTCAAGTATATTAGAAACTTATTGCTTAAGTATTTCCATTACAGTCTTACCGTGACGGTTTAATACTTTAGCCGATCTTTGTCTATTTCGTGTCGAAAACTTTAAAAGTTTCCGATTTGTGTTCTAAAAGAAACACATAACCATAACGCGATGCCACATCCGTAAAGGTCACGAAATATTCATATCCACCTCTAGCCTAGCTAGATATGGGCCCACTTGCTTCACTATGAACTAGGGCTAACAGATCAGTGGCATTTACACTCTTACCAAGTAAATAGTGTTTTTAGGCACTTGCCCATAAACTAGATTCGTAGACTTTATTTGAATGAATCAAATCAGTCCGAGTACCCCTCTTCAAAGTGTGGATATACGATTCTTGCTTATTGTATCCCAGACTACAATGCCACAATATTAGTTTATACTGATCAAATCAGTTTGAGCTATTTGTTTGTCATTTTAGAGATTTTATTTATACTCAAAATAAATTCTTCTGTTATCACATCTAATGTGCTTATCTCAATCATCTTTATATAATAAAACACTTTAGTGTTCTATAATATAAAGGTTCACCCGCAGCGGGTTAAACACTGATATAAAGATAATGTTTCTAGTCAAACTAGTTACATTATAACAGTTTCCAAATTTAGGTACACACCCGAGGGTAGTGCCTAAAATTAGGTATATACGGTTAAAACAACGACTTTCGTCCCGTTTCCAATTCCCAGATAAATCTCAACTGAAGGTCAGTATCCTGTTCAAACAGATTCTGAACATCAATACATATATTTATATCACACTAAGTATCTAAAATCCAATTTTAATACTAGTAGTGACTATATTTTTGACAAATATAGTTGAAGTCGGAGCCTTGCTGTCTCGTCTCAATTCCTTCATGTTGCTTTATCCAACGGCAGTCACGCTTCCGCGATCCCGTTTGCCACAATTTAAGTAAGCAGATATTTTGGGATATGTCATTTATCTATCTTCCAGAAGATTATAATGATTTTGCCTTTGCCCTTTCAACACTCCAGAAGTCTTTGGCCTAGCCTCGGCCTTCTAGAATATTGAAGTAAGATGCGCCTTGCGCTACTTGCCTAATTGCAAACTTTGACTTTGTCTCTTTGAGAATAGTCATTAACTCTCCAAGAGTTATTTATTGCAATTTAGTACTTCTAAAATCTAAGCATAGATTTATGAAGATCCTTCATTCATTATCATACTTTAAGGATCTAATCTTAGTTCTGATTCAGAAATTAAGAGTCTAATGCGACAAGCTTAATGGATTAAGCACTAAAGTTATCATCACATAAATCTTCCAAAAATTATGCTCTACTATTTGCTTAACTCCGGGCTTAGGCATAATATGTTATTTATCAAATAAAGTAACTTATTATTTCCAGGACCATCTTGAAATTTATTCCCAATTTGAGAATTAAAGTCAGTTTAATACATTTTCCCCAGGATTATGTTTTAAACACAATCTTTCAATTTTATCTTGATTCTAATAGTCTAACTATTTAATCAACGACTTAGCTTAGGTACTATTATATAATGATTACAATAGTCCAACTATTTAATCAACTATAATTTAATAGATTAAAATCAATTATATTGATTACTATAATCCAATTATAAAATCAACTATAAATGAATAGTTTGAATATAGTCCAACTATTTATAAAAACAACATTTAAATATTTGTCCAACTAACATTTAATTTATTTGACTAATGATATTTGAATGAGCGCGTATGGCAAGTAATTAAACGAATATTGCAAATTCAATTCTTGCCTCCCATTATTTTTCGGCGAGCCTCTAACCCTCTGTCGAGAGTACTGGGAAACCGCGTTTCCTAGTGGGCTAGGATCCCGTTAAATATCACACAATCTTGACTTTGGCCAACAAATTGTATGATAATTAAAGGTAGGTAGATCTCTAAGATCGATTGGATCCAATCCAATTCCTAGATCCGGTAGGGGGACATCCAAGTCCGAAACATATATCTATATATGCCAATACATCCAATGTATTACCTAACCGTTTTCCTCTGAATCAACTAAGCCTTGGCTTTGGCACAACAAACTTAGTGATCCCAGTCAAGCGCGACCCATTGACCATGGAAAACTTCGTAATCAATGTCGATGGAAAAGAAGTGGTCTTGACTTTGGCCAACAGACCACAACTTGGACAAGACACCAATATGGAACAAAGCCTTCGTGATTCAAACACATCCTCGACGGAAAAAGGCCTTGACTTTTTGCCAACAAGCCAATGCCAGACTCGGATTTTGAGTGAGAATCACTCAATGGAAGGAAATACGCTTTATATTTTGCGAGGATTTTTCGAGTGCAAATTGGCAACCAATTTATTATCTTTGTTAAGGTCCCATCATCATACACCCTTAAACATGCATTCTAAACACATAATAAAGCGGGTATAATAAATAATAATGATATGTGGATGGATACTTACACAATTGATCCTAGATCAAATCTCTCCCTTTCTCTCTCCCGCTAGCACAAATATTTCTTCTACCCGTTACACTACACTTCTAAAGAAACCTCATTTACATTGAGGGGAATAGGTGAGAAGAGAATACAAAGAATAAAGAGGTAATAAGGCTGGACACGCAGGTCCATTAATAAATCAAATTTATTACAAACAATTTCTAAAATTGTCCCACCCATCTAATATCCTCCGATATACATTATTCATGCATCGCAAACATGTATTCACACAAGCATGTTATCAATCAATCTAATCAAATTAATTAATCTGATAATTAGTGATCATCCAATGTTCAAACAACGATTTGATTTTACTCGAGTCAAACTCGTTTTGCGAATAAGTACTCAAAGTACATATTCTCGAATTAAATTAAACTACATAATTAAATCCAATTCAATATGCATTTAATTCTAATTCGCTATTTAATTCCAAATTAAATACTACACTTTATTTAACGAACCATTACGACTTAAATTCCAAATTTAATCGCTACGGGTCTCAAAGCCCAATTAACGTCCAACGTCAATTTAATTAAAGTCTAATGGGCTTTTAATTAATTTCTTAAGGCGTGAACTTTTGGTCAACTCGGGTCAAACCGAATAACTAAAATCCAATCCGGGAGTTACCCCATAAGCCCAGAAATCAATTTAGGCCCATTAGGCCCAATTAAACTTTAAAGGTCCATTAAGTCGCATTTGGGCTTTATGGAAGCGGTTTTGGGCCCAATTGGATCCAATCCAATTTGCCTTAACCCAACTTTGTACAACAAAGCCCATAAGCCCAATTACAATAATTAAAGCCTAAATCCAATTTTAAGGCCCAATTAATTAAATACAAAAAAATCCAATTTCACATTTAATTAACCTAAGTGTATATCATGATTAATCACCCAAATCAATATTCCAAAAACCAAATTTGTACAATTAATCATGCTCATTATATTAAATCATGTCCAACACAATTTAATTAAAATCAAACCAATTTTACATGCTCAAAGTCTCGGCCAAGTGGGATTTTCCAAATCAATTCGGTTTCAATCAAATTAAATCCGCAATCAACATTCCCGATTGTTTCCAACTCATCTAATGAATCAAAAATAAAATTCCAAGACAATAGGGCAAGGGTGACTTTCGGCCAAGCTAAGTCAATTGGGGAAAAATTGTCCAATTCAAAATTCATCAAATTGACAATGCATAACACCATGTTATCATCAATTAAGCATACTCAAACATCCAATTTCATCCAAATATGCTCAAATCATTTTTACCCAAATTTTACCCTAAGTCAAATTTCATGCTCAAACCTTGCCCTAGATGCCATTGTTATTTTCTATTAAGGTCCCAAGATCAATAATAAGCATGAAATATGTGTGAATAACAATGACAAACTTGCAGAATACTTACATCGAGCGGTTGAGCGACGCGGGAGGCAACAAAACTTTAAATTCTGCTCGGCAGTGGACTGCTCACAGGTCACAGATTCGGCCTCCTCCATTGTTGGTTTTTGAGCTCCTTCGTCAAGCTCCAAGCTTCATCGAACGATTCCCGGCTCATGGGTAGACTTCCGTATCACCTTCGCATGTCTCTCGGAGTGCTAGCTCATGTGATTTTGCCACAAAAATCACACACTCAAGCTTCCCATTGCTCTCAGTTTTTGACAGAAAACCAGTGAACAATTTGCCTCCATGGGCGTGTGAGATATGAGAGAAAAGAGAGAGAAGAAGTTGTATGTGTTGTATTACCAAATGTGTATCTAATACTAAAATAATTAAAAATCAATTACCTATATCATAAAAGGTAAATAGCCTTTTTATTAATACAACAACTCACATCAACCATCACACTTGAGTGTCAAACACTCAAACATCAACTCACATCAAGTCACATCAATCAATCAATCAATGGTTACATCACTCAAAGTGACGTTGTTTGAACATTGAATGATCACTAATTATCATATTAATAATTTGATTAGATTGATTGATAACATGCTTGTGTGAATATATGGTTGCGATGCATGGAATAATGTATATCACATGGATATTAGATGGGTGGGATAATTTTAGAAATTGTTGTAATAAATTTGATTTATTAATTGGACCTACGTGTCCAGCCTTATTACCTCCTTATTCTTTTTATTCTCTTCTCACCTATTCCCCTCAATGTAAATGATGGTTTCTTTAGAAGTGTAGTGTAACGAGTAGAAGAAATATTTGTGCTAGCGGGAGAGAGAAAGTAAGAGATTTGATCTAGGATCAATTGTGTAAAGTATCCATCCGCATATCATTATTATTATTATACGCGCTTTATTATGTGTTTAGAATGCATGTTTAAGGGTGTATGATGATGAGACCTTAACAAAGATAATAAATTGGTGCCCAATTTGCACTCGAAAAATCCTCGCAAAATATTAAGCGTCTTTCCTTCCATTGAATGATTCTCACTCAAGATCCGAGACTGGCATTGGCTTGTTGGCCAAAGTCAAGGCCTTTTTCCGTCGAGGATGTGTTTGAATCACGAAGGCTTTATTCCATATTGGTGTCTTGTCCAAGTTGTGGTTTGTTGGCCAAAGTCAATACCACTTCTTGTCCATCGACATTGAATACGAAGCTTTCCATGGTCAATGGGTCGCGCTTGACTGGGATCACTAAGTTTGTTATGCCAAAGCCAAGGCTTAGTTGATTCAGTGGAAAAAGGTTAGGTAATACATTGGATGCATTGGCATATATAAGATATATGTTTCGGACTTGGATGTCCCCCTACCGGATCTAGGAATTGGATTGGATCCAATCGATCTTAGAGATCTACCTAGTTAATTATCATACAATTTGTTGGCCAAAGTCAAGATTGTGTGATATTTAACGGGATCCTAGCCCACTAGGAAACGCGGTTTCCCAAGTACTCGACAGAGGGTTAGAGGCTCGCCGAAAAATAATGGGAGGCAAGAATTGAATTTGCAATATTCGTTTAATTACTTGCCATACGCGCTCATTCAAATATCATTCGTCAAATAAATTAAATGTTAGTTGGACAAATATTTAAATGTTGTTTTTATAAATAGTTGGACTATATTCAAACTATTCATTTATAGTTGATTTTTAATTGGATTATAGTAATCAATATAATTGATTTTAATCTATTAAATTATAGTTGATTAAATAGTTGGACTATTGTAATCATTATAATAATAGTACCTAAGTCGTTGATTAAATAGTTAGACTATTAGAATCAAGAGAAAATTGAAAGACTAATGTTTAAAACATAATCCTGGGGAAAATGTATTAAACGACTTTAATTCTCAATTGGGATAAAATTTCAGGATGGTCCTGGAAAAATAATAAGTTACTTTATTTGATAAAATAACATATTATGCCTAAGCCCGGAGTTAAGCAAATAGTAGAGCATAATTTTTGGAAGATTTATGTGATGATAACTTTAGTGCTTAATCCATTAAGCTTGTCGCAGTAGACTCCTTAATTTCTGAATCAGAACTAAGGATCAGATCCTTAAAGTATGATAATGAAAATGAAGGATCTTCATAAATCTATGCTTAGATTTTAGAAGTACTAAATTGCAATAAATAACTCTTGGAGAGTTAATGACTATTCTCAAGGAGACAAAGTCAAAGTTTGCAATTAGGCAAGTAGCGCAAGGCGCATCTTACTTCGATATTCTAGAAGGCCGATGCTAGGCCAAAGGCTTCTGGAGTGTTGAAAGGGCAAAGACAAAATTATTATAATCTTCTGGGAAGATAAAGGACATATCCCAAAATGTCTGCTTAAATTGTGGCAAATGGGATCGCGTAAGCGTGACTGCCGTTTGGATAAAGCAGACATGAAGGAATTGAAGACGAGCAAGGCTCCGACTTCAAATATATTTTGTCAAAATATATTCACTACTAGTATTAAAATTGGATTTTAGATACTTAGTGTGATATAAATATATGTATTGATGTTCAGAATCTGATTTGAACAGGATACTGACATTCAGTTGAGATTTATCTGCGAATTGGAAACGGGACGAAAGTCGCTGTTTTAACCGTAGATACCTAATTTTAGGCACTACCTCGGGTGTGTACCTAAATTTGGAAACTGTTATAATGTAACTAGTTTGACTAGAAACATTATCTTTATATCAGTGTTTAACCCGCTGCGGGTGAACCTTTATATTCTAGAACACCAAAGTGTTTTTATTATATAAAGATGATATTGAGATAAGCACATTAGATGTGAATAAAAGAATTTATATTTTGAGTATAAATAAAATCTCTAAAATGACAAACAAATAGCTCAAACTGATTTGATCAGTAGAAACTAATATTGTGGCATTGTAGTCTGGGACACAGTCAAGCAAGAATCGTATATCCACACTTTTGAAGAGTGGGTACTCGGACTGATTTGATCCCATTCAAATAAAGTCTACGAATCTAGTTTATTGGGCAAAATGCCTAAAATACTATTTACTTGGTAAAAGTGTAAATGCCACTGATCTGTTAGCCCTAGTTCATAGTGAAGCAAGTGGGCCCATATCTAGCTAGGCTAGAGGTGGATATGAATATTTCGTGACCTTTACGGATATGGCATCGCGTTATGGTTATGTGTTTCTTTTAGAACACAAATCGGAAACTTTTAAAGTTTTCGACACGAAATAGAAAAACAGATCGGCTAAAGTATTAAACCGTCACGGTAAGACGTAATGGAAAATACTTAAGCAATAAGTTTCTAATATACTTGAAAGAGTATAGTGTTCTTTCAATGAGGACTCTTCCCGGAACACGTCATTGTGACGGTGTGTCCGAACTGAGTAACCGAATTTTGTTGGACATGATAAGGTTAATCATGAGTCGCTCTGAGCTACCATTTCCTCCAATGGATACGCATAAACAGTGCAAGAACTTATTTAGAATAAGGTTCCATAAATATCTATTTGACAGATATCATATTAGATATGAACGGGAAAGAAACCGGGTTTCATATTCCTGATCATTTGGGATTGCTAGGCATATGTTTGGATAATACCAAACTAAAACCCAAATTGGATAAGTGCCAATTATAGGTTATCCTACGTATGAGGAAGTGATACAAGGTATCGACTCCCTATCATGGAAAAGTGTCATGAATCTAAAATGGATTCCATGTATATCAACAAGTTTGGATACTAGTTGATGTACTGCAAGGCATTGTGCCTATTGGTACTATATAAGTCTTCAAGTAAGACATACATGGATGGCAACATACCAACGTAATAAAGCTAGGCTTTTAGCGGAAAGGTATCGTTATCAATATTGTTTCGATTACGATTCAACCTTTTACCTGTTGCCACGGTAAATCCATTTGGATAATGCTTGCTGATGCTGCGTGTTTCATTTATGAAATATGACAGCTTTACGGGAAAATCGCTTTCCTGAAAAGGAAACCTTTTGGAGGATGTTTACAACATCCTGTCGATTTTGTCGTACCATAACTAGCAGACAAGGTTTGCAGGTTATTCGATCCATAGCGTCACTATTTGTACAGATCATGGTGTTGTTGTACAAATTAACTATGTGACAAATGAGATTGCACTCTTATCATTTGTGATTAGATCACCTAGATGTACAAATGATGAGAGGTCCCTATAATTTGTTCCTGGATGGAGAATGATAAATCATTAAATATCTCTAGTTAGAGTATTATCAAGATTGTACATCGATAAATACATAAAAGACTAGTATTGCACTTGTGCGCGTTGTGAGGGCACAACGACATAGTTCTCATATATTTGGGTATAGGATACTCATGCAAGTGTAATAGGAGGTTGTGTTTTACCGATGGTACGGGAAACAGCTTCGCTCTGGATAGACCCCATTGGAATTCCATTGGTAGTATGACTATGTGTCTTTGGATGTCCGAAATCAGGGTAGGTGTATTTGGTCTTAACATGAGACTTGCACCGCTAATACTTGCGACGATCAATATACTTTGGTTGCTGTCGTCCAGGGCTTTAACAGTTATGTGTACAGCAATACTGGGTATATTGAGAATCGTAGTGTGTTGGGTGTGATGTCAAGACGGAAGTGTCACTCCAGTCATATGGAGATCATTGTCACGTAGGATACGGTACTAGTACTCTTAAGTACTGCAGTCATCGGGATAAAATGACAATGTCATGTTTATCCGATATAGAGACTAGTGACCAGACATCTGACATGTGCTTTGTACGGGGAAGACAAAATTCCAGCCCAGGCCTAGCAAGTGATCATCCGACACTGGACATAAATACGCAATGCTACGTATACTACGCCTGATATAGATCCTTTATTCCTGTAAGGATATTTCTGGAGAATTGGGAAGGCATGACGCTTTGCTAGAGGCCAACCTTGTCTTGTAAATCGATATAAACGTAGTACTTGGTACTTACGTATTCGGATAGTCCGACGATCGAATTTACTGCCAACATATCCGGGGATCTCATGGGTCGCTTCCCAACGATTCACCGATGACGTATGACTCGCACTCTAAATAATCTGGGATTAATTAGATGAGAGAGAAAATTAATCTGGGATTATTACGGAGATATTTTATCTGGGATAAAATATCATTAAAAGAGAGATAACGATTAATTTGGAATTATCGATTAATTAATATATTTGATATATTAAACGAAATTGGATTTCGAGGCAGAATTAAAATTAAATTTTAATTCTTAGCGACGTGAATAGTGACTTCGCTAGGCGTAATCATTTAATTACGACGCAGTGGAAAATTCGTTAATTTGAATTAGCAAACCCGAACCCGAGATTTTTTGCGAGCGCATTCTCATTTTGAATTCGAGTGCGGCACGCAAGTCAAATCAAGCGTCAAATCGCTAGTCGCATCTAGCGTCATATCAAGCGTCAAATCATGTCACTTTGAGTGATGTGACACTTGATGGATTGATGTGATTGATTGATGGTAGTTGTTGGAATGGTTGTTGAGCTTTTACCATTTGACTTTTTGAAAGCCAAAAAAGTGGTAATTCATTTAATTATTTTTGGAAAAATATATAAGTGTATTAGATACACTTTTCAACCTAACAACAACACACATTTCTCTTCTCTCTTTCTCTCCACATCACACGCCCAAAAGGGCAAAAACTTCACTGGTTTGAGCTGGGCAGAAACCGTGAGTTAGGGAAGCTAGAGTGGGATTTTGTGGCAAAATCACAAGTGCTAGCACACTTACGAGACATGCGAAGGTGATAGGGAAGTCCACCAATGAGCCGGGAATCGTTCGACGAAGCTTGGAGCTTGACGAAGGACCAAAACCGAGCCAAACCAGTAGGCTGTGAACTGCCACCTGCCGAACCAGTGAGGAGCAGAATTTTGAGTTTTGTTCGTCTCTGCGTCGCTCAACCGATCGATGTGAGTATTCCGCAACTTCGTTGATTTGTATTCACACTTATTTCATGCTTATTATTGATCTTGGGACCTTAATAGAAACCAACAATGGCATCTAGAGCAAGGTTTGAGCATGAAATTTGACTTAGGGTAAAATTTGGGTAAAAATGATTTGAGCATATTTGGATGAAATTGGATGTTTGAGTATGCTTAATTGATGATAACATGGTGTTATGCATTGTCAATTTGATGAATTTTGAATTGGACAATTTTTCCCCAATTGACTTAGCTTGGCCGAAAGTCACTCTTGCCCTATTGTCTTGGAATTTTGTTCTTTGAATCATTAGATGAGTTGGAAACAATCGGGAAATGTTGATTGCGGATTTAATTTGATTGAAACCGAATTGATTTGGAAAATCCCACTTGGACGAGACTTTGAACATGTAAAATTGGGTTTGATTTTAATTAAATTGTGTTGGACATGATTTAATATTAATGAGCATGATTAATTGTACAAATTTGGTGTTTTGGAAATATTGATTTGGGTGATTAATCATGATATACACTTTAGGTTAATTAAATGTGAAATTGGATTTTTTTGTATTTAATTAATTGGGCCTTAAAAATGGATTTGGGCTTTAATTGTTGTAAATGGGCTTATTGGGTTTTGTTGTATAAAGTTGGGTTAAGGCAAATTGGATTGGATCCAATTGGGCCCAAAACCGCTTCCATAAAGCCCAAATGCGACTTAATGGACCTTTAAAGTTTAATTGGGCCTAATGGACCTAAATTGATTTCTGGGCTTATGGGGTAACTCCCGGATTGGATTTTGGTTATTCGGTTTGACCCGAGTTGACCAAAAGTCCACGCCTTAAGAAATTAATTAAAAGCCCATTAGACTTTAATTAATTGATGTTGGACGTTAATTGGGCTTTGAGACCCGTAGCGATTAAATTTGGAATTTAAGTAAGTCGAATGATTCGTTAAATAAAGTGTAGAATTTAATTTGGAATTAAATAGCGAATTAGAATTAAATGCATATTGAATTGGATTTAATTATGTAGTTTTTAATTCGAGAATATGTACTTTGAGTACTTATTCGCAAAACGAGTTTGACTCGAGTAAAATCAAATCGTTGTTTGAACATTGGATGATCACTAATTATCAGATTAATTAATTTGATTAGATTGATTGATAACATGCTTGTGTGAATACATGGTTGCGATGCATGAATAATGTATATCAGATGGATATTAGATGGGTGGGACATTTTGAAAATTGTTGTAATAAATTTGATTTATTAATTGGACCTGCGTGTCCAGCCTTATTACCTCTTTATTCTCTGTATTCTCTTTTGACCTATTCCCCTCAATGTAAATGAGGTTTCTTTAGAAGTGTAGTGTAACGGGTAGAAGAAATATTTGTGCTAGCGGGAGAGAGAAAGGGAGAGATTTGATCTAGGATCAATTGTGTAAAGAATCCATCCGTATATCATTATTATTTTTATATATACCCGCTTTATTATGTGTTTAGAATGCATGTTTAAGGGTGTATGATGATAAGACCTTAACCAAGATAATAAATTGGTTGCCAATTTGCACTCGAAAAACCCTCGCAAAATATTAAGCGTCTTTCCTTCCTTTGAGTGATTCTCACTCAAGATCCGAGACTGGCATTGGCTTGTTGGCCAAAGTCAAGGCCTTTTTCCGTCGAGGATGTGTTTGAATCACGAAGGCTTTGTTCCATATTGGTGTCTTGTCCAAGTTGTGGTTTGTTGGCCAAAGTCAAGACCACTTCTTGTCCATCGATATTGATTACGAAGCTTTCCATGGTCAATGGGTCGCGCTTGACTGGGATCACTAAGTTTGTTGTGCCAAAGCCAAGGCTTAGTTGATTCAGAGGAAAAAGGTTAGGTAATACATTGGATGTATTGGCATATATAAGATATATGTTTTGGACTTGGATGTCCCCCTACCGGATCTAGGAATTGGATTGGATCCAATCGATCTTAGAGATCTACCTAGTTAATTATCATACAATTTGTTGGCCAAAGTCAAGATTGTGTGATATTTAATGGGATCCTAGCCCACTAGGAAATGCGATTTCCCGAGTACTTGACAGAGGGTTAGAGGCTCGCAGAAAAATAGTGGGAGGCAAGAATTGAATTTGCAATACTCGTTTAATTACTTGCCATACGCGCTCGAACAAACATCATTCGTCAAATAAATTAAATGTTAGTTGGACTAATATTTAAATGTTGCTTTAATAAATAGTTGGACTATATTCAAACTATTCATTTATAGTTGATTTTATAATTGGATTATAGTAATCAATATAATTGATTTTAATCTATTAAATTATAGTTGATTAAATAGTTGGACTATTGTAATCATTATAATAAATAGTACCTAAATCGTTGATTAAATAGTTGGACTATTAAAATCAAGATAAAATTGAAAGATTGACATTTAAAACATAATCCTGGGGAAAATGTATTAAACGACTTTAATTCTCAAATTGGGAATAAATTTCAGGATGGTCCTGGAAAAATAATAAGTTACTTTATTTGATAAAATAACATATTATGCCTAAGCCCGGAGTTAAGCAAATAGTAGAGCATAATCTTTGGAAGATTTATGTGATGATAACTTTAGTGCTTAATCCATTATACTTACCGCAGTAGACTCCTTAAATTCTGAATCAGAACTAAGAATTAGATTCTTAAAGTATGATACTGAAATTGAAGGATCTTCATAAATCTATACTTAGATTTTAGAAATACGAAATTGCAATAATAATTCTTGGGAATTAATGACTATTCTCAAGGAGATAAAGTCAAAAGTTTGCAATTAGGCAAGTAGCGCAAAGCGCACTTTATTTCGATATTCTAGAAACCCAAGGCTTGGCCAAAGGCTTCTGGAGTGTTGAAACTGGCAAAGGCAAAATCATTATGATCTTCTAGGAAGATAAAGGACATATCCCAAAATGTCTGCCTAAATGTGGCAAACGGGATCGCGGAAGCGTGACTGCCGTTTGAAAAAGCAGACATGAAGGAATTGAATACGAGCAAGGCTCTGACTTCAAATATGTTTGTCAACATTATGTTCACAGCTAGTATTAAAATTAGATTTTAAATACTTAGTATGGTATATATATGTATTGATGTTCAGAATCTGTTTTGAACTGGATACTGACTTCAATAGAGATTTATCTGCGAATTGTAAACGGGACGAAAGTCGCTGTTTTAACCGTAGATACCTAACCTTAGGAACTACCCTCGGGTGTGTACTTAAATTAGGGAACTGTTATAATGTAACTAGTTTGACTAGAAACATTATCTCTATATCAGTGTTTAACCCGCTGCGGGTAAACCTTTATATTCTAGAACACTAAAATGTTTCATTATATAAAGATGATATTGAGATAAACACATTAGATGTGAATAACAGAATTTATATTTTGAATATAAATAAATCTCGAATATATAATATGACAAATAAATAGCTCAACAACTGATTGATCAGATGAAACTTAATTGTGGCATTGTTGTCTGGGACACAATTAAACAAATCGTATATCCGCACTTTTGAAGAGTGGGTACTATGACTGATTTGATTCTATTCAAATAAAGTCTACGAATCTAGTTTTTTGGGCAAAGTGCCTAAAACACATTTACTTGGTAAAAGTGTAAATGCCACCAATCTGTTAGCCCTAGTTCATTGTGAAACAAGTGGGCCCATGTCTAGCAAGGCTAGATGTGGATATGAATATTTCGTGACCTTTACGGATGTGGCATCGCGTTATGGTTGTGTGTTTCATTTGAAGAACACAAATCAGAAACTTTTACAGTTTCGACACGAAATAGACATACAAATCGGCTAAAGTATTAAACCGTCATGGTAAGACCGTAATGGAAATTACTTAAGAAATAAGTTTCTAATATACTTGAAAGAGTATAGTATTCTTTCAAACGAGGACTCGTCCCGAAACACGTCAATTTGACGGTGTGTCCAAACGGATAAACCGAATTTTATTGGAGATGATAAGGTTAATCATGAGTCGCTTTGAGCTACCATTTCCTTCAACGGATAAGCTTTTAACAGTGCAAGAACTTATTTAGAATAAGGTTCCATAAATATCTGTTTGACAGATATCATATTAGATATGAACAGGAAAGAAACCGGGTTTCACATTCCTGATAATTTGGGTATGCTAGGCATGTGTTTGGATGATACCAAACTAAAATCCAAATTGGATAAGTGCCAATTGTAGGTTATCCTAGGGATACCATAAGTATTGTACTTATACATCTCACAAGAGAACAATTAAATTGTTGCTCACCATGCGGTTTTCCTAAGAGGAATACCGATATGTAGTGGTAAATGGGAGGATAGTAAAACTCGATGAAAATCGGAGTAATACTATTCAAGGCACCGATTCCTAATGGAACACAAATAGTTCATCAAGGATGAAACTATTGCCATTAATCTTCGAATACACAAGAACCGCGTGAGTCGGAGAGAGTCAGAAAACAACCTGGTGTATGGGTTTCTAATCTCACCTCATAAGGATGTTAATCTTATTGAGGCATACCAACTGACTACGTATGAGGAAATGATACAAGGTATCGACTCCCTATTATGACAAAGTGTCATGAGTCCGAAATGGATTCCATGTAAATCAACAAGTTTAGATACTAGTTGATGTACCACAAGGCATTGTGCCTATTGGTACTGTATAAGTCTTCAAGGAAGACATACATGGATGGCAACATACCAACGTATAAAGCTAGGCTTTTAGCGGAAAGGTATCGTTATCAACATTGTGTCGATTACGATTCAACCTTTTACCTGTTGCCACAGTAAATCCATTTGGATAATACTTGCTGATACTGCGTGTTTCATTTATGAAATATGACAGCTGAACCGGAAAATCGCTTTCCTGAAAAGGAAACCTTTTGGAGGATGTTTATAACATCCTGTCGGTTTTATCGTACCAAAACTAGCAAACAAGGTTTGCAGGTTATTCGATCCATGTTTGGATTGAAGCAAGCATTAGGTTCTTGGAATTATCGTTTTGATGTAATCATAATGGAGTATGATTTAATTCAAAATGAAAATATTCTTGTGTATATAAGGAGGTTAGTGGGAGCGCACTGACAGTGGTTGTCCTATAAATAATGATAATACGTCATTTCTTGGAAATGATATTCCCATATAATAATCGGTGAAAGCTTGGCTTTCGAGAAACTCTCCGAGAAACTGTACATTGAAAAATGTACGCGACCTGGTGTCTCATATGCTTTGAGCATATGGATTCACAAACAGGCCAATCCAAGTGATAGTCTTGGATTGAAGTTAAGAACATCTTAGTATCTTAGAGAACTAAGGATGTTGTCTTAATCTATGGAGAAGGAGAACTTCAAATGATGGGATCACTACTGCAAGTTTCCAAACCGATAAGGACGACTATAAGTCGCAAACGGTACTATAAAGTTTGAATAATGGAACAGTGAGCTGGAAATCTTCCAAGCAAGATATTGTTACCGAATAAACAAAAAATGCGGGTTATTACTGCAGCTGAGGCGGCAATAGAAGTCATTTGGGTCGATAATAAATCTAATTAGATTAGATATAATTCTGTTAGCAGCTGAGCTAGGCGTCGGCACAGGCTAAAGAATTAATGGTCTCATCAACGATCCATATACATACTTCGATATTCATCTGATTCGTTCGGATCATACATCATGGCGATGTGATGATCGAATAAATCACATCAGATGATAATCATGCAAATCCGCTGACGAAAGCTTTTCTCAGCAGTTTGAGCCAACCGTACATAGTTCGGGTGTAAGACACTCGAGTGACTGGCTATAGGCCAAGTAGGAGATTGTTGGACAATTATGACCCATAGCGTCACTATTTGTACAGATCATGGTGTTGTTGTATAAATTAACTATGTGACAAAGGAGATTGCACTCTTATCATTTGTGATTAGATCACCTAGATGTATAAATGATGAGAGGTCCCTATGATTTGTTCCTGGACGGAGAATGATATGAGACAGTATCAGTCCACGAAGGATAAATCATTAAATATCCCTAGTCAGAGTACTATCGAGATTGGACATCGATAAATACGTAAAAGACTAGTATTGCACTTGATATATTTGATATATTAAACGAAATTAGATTTCGACGCGGAATTAAAATTAGATTTTAATTCGGGCAAACGAATTAATTTAGAATTAATTCGTTAGCGACGTGAATAGTGACTTCGCTAGGCGTAATCATTTAATTACGACGCAACAGAAAATTCGTTAATTTGGAATTAGCGAACCCGAGCCCGAGATTGTTTGCGAGCGCATTCGCATTTCGAATTCGAGTGTGGCACGCAAGTCAAATTAAGCGTCAAATCGCTAGTCGCATCTAGCGTCACATCAAGCATCAAATCATGTCACTTTGAGTGATGTGACACTTGATTGATTGATGTGATTGATTGATGGTAGTTGTTGGAATGGTTGTTGATCTTTTACCATTTGACTTTTTGAAAGCCAAAAAAGTGGTAATTCATTTAATTATTTTTGGAAAAATATATAAGTGTATTAGATACACTTTTCAACCTAACAACAACACACATTTCTCTTCTCTTTTTCTCTCTACATCACACGCCCAAAAGGGCAAAAACTTCACTGGTTTGAGCTGGGCAGAAACCGTGAGTTAGGGAAGCTAGAGTGGGATTTTGTGGCAAAATCACAAGTGCTAGCACACTTACGAGACATGCGAAGGTGATAGGAAAGTCCACCCATGAACCGGGAATCGTTCGATGAAGCTTAGAGCTTGACGAATGACCAAAACCGATCCAACCAGTGGGCTGTGAAATGCCACTGTCGAACCAGTGAGGTGCAGAATTTTGAGTTTTGTTCGTCTCCGCGTCGCTCAACCGATCGATGTGAGTATTCTGCAACTTCGTTGATTTGTATTCACACTTATTTCATGCTTATTATTAATCTTGGGACCTTAATAGAAACCAACACCATCCGCATATCATTATTAATTTATTTCGTGCCTTATTATGCTTTTAGAATACATGTTTAAGGGTGTATGATGAGACCTAATCAAAGATAATAAATTGGTTGCCAATTTACGCAAAAAACCCTCAATCAAATATTAAGCGTTTTTCTTTCCATTTAGTGGTTCTCTCTCAAGATCCAAGATTGGCATTGGTTTGTTGGCCAAAGTCAAGATCAATGTCCATCGCAGATGTGTTTGAACCACAAAAGCTTTGTTCTATATCGCATGTCTTGGGCGGTTGTGACTTGTTGGCCAAAGTCAATGTCACTTCTAGTTCATCGACGTGGATTACGAAGCTTTCTCACTGTCAATGGGTCCCGCTTAACTGGAATCATTAAGCTTGGTGAGCCAAAGCCAAGGCTTAGTTGATTCAGAGGAAAAAGGTTAGGAAATATATTGGATATATTTACATATATTGGATATATATTTCGGACTTGGAGGTCCACCTACTGGATCTAGGAATTGGATGAGATCCAATTAATCTTAGACGTCTACCTAGTTAAGTATCATACAACTTGTTGGCCAAAGTCAAGGTTGTGTGTTATTTAACGGGATCCTAGCCCACTCGGAAACTAGGTTTCCCGAGTACTCAACAGAAGGTTAGAGGCTCGTCGAAAAATAGTGGGAGACCATTATTAAATTTACAATTTTGTTTAATATTTGCCAAATACACGCTTTTAAATTATTTTCATCATTATAAATTTATATTAGTTGGACTAATATATTATTGTTTTCTTTTAACAGTTGGACTGTACCCGAAATCGTTAATTGAATAGTTAGACTATTGCAATTAAGATGGCTGGAAAGATCAATGTTATGGACATTATCATGGGCGAAAATCTCTTTAACGGTGCGAACTTTCTTGACTGGGATATGAACCTCAGGATTGTCCTGGGGGCTGAGAAGATGCTCTATACGATAGAGAGACCTCTCGGGCCTAAGCCCGGAATTGAGCAGCCACTTGAGCTTGAGCTTTGGAAGACTCACAGTGATGACAACTCAACTGCTCAATCTGTCATGCTTACTGCAATGACCCCACAATTTCGTCGTCAAAACAAGGGTTTGGATCCCCACGAAATGATGTTGAAATTGAGGGACCTTCACCGATCTAACCTTAGATCGTAGAAGTATGAATTGCAGAAGAAGCTCTTTCTCTCTCGAATATCAGAGGGTACATCAGTCGAGCACCTTGTGTCGCAGATGATTGCTGACATCGAACAACTGGGTCAGCTGGGCATAACCTTTGAGGCTAAGACTTCCATAGATTTGATCTTACAGTCTCTTCCTGACAGCTGGAGCGGGTTCATCATGAAATATAATATGATGAACCAAGAAAAGACTCTTGGAGAGTTGATGGCAATGCTGAAAGAGGTAGAAAATGAATTTTTAAAGGGCAAGAAGCGCGAGGCGCACTTCACTTTGACATCTCAGAATGCCAAGGCTTAGCCGAAGGCATCTGTAGGTGTAAAGAAGAAGAAGAAGAGAAAGGGCAAGACCAAATCATCAAAGTCTTCTCAGAAGGCAAATGACAAATCCCAAGATGTCTTCCTGCAGTGTGGCAAACGGGGTCACTGGACGCGTGACTGCCGTGAGTACAAGGCGCACATGAAGGAAGTGAAGGCGGGCAAGGCTCCGGCTTCAGGTATGTTTGTTATTGAAATAAACATGTCTACTTCTAGTTTTTAAAAATTGGATTTTTATTCTGGTTGTAGTACTCATATATGTACTGATGTGCAGGATCTGCAGATTAGCAGGAGACTGGCTTCAAGAGAGATCGACCATCGAGTTGGAAATAGGACTAGAGTTTCCGTTTTGGCTGTTGGGACCTATATTTTGGAACTGCCATCGGGACATGTACTTACTTTATCAGACTGTTATTATGTACCTAGTTTGACTAGAAATATTTTATCTGTATCATGTTTGACCCAATGTGGGTATACTTTTGTATTCAGAAACACCAGGTGTTTTGTTTGTAAAAATGATTATGAGATATGCAGTGCTGATGTTAATAATAGTCTTTATATTTTGAATATAAATCAATCTCAAACATATAACATGACAAACAAAAGGCTCAAAATGAGTAAAACAAATGAAACTTATCTGGGGCATTGTCGTCTGGGACACATAAACAAGACTCGTATTTCCACACTTTCGAAGAGTGGATACTTGGATGGATTTGATCCAAATTCATATGACGTCTGCGAATCTTATTTATTAGGCAAAATGCATAAACCCATAGCATCACTATTTGTAAAAGACATTGTGGTTTTTGTACAAATTAAGTATGTGACAAAGGAAATTGCTATTTTATCATTTTGTAATTAGATTACTTGAATATATATAAATGATAAAAGTCCTTATGATTAGTTCTGGATTAATAAGATATGAGACACTATCAATCCAAAGACGATTTAATCATTAAATATCCTTGGTCGTAGTATTATCGAGACTGGACATCGATAATGCGAAATAGACTCACATGGAAGCTTAACGACATAGTTCTCATATATTTAAGTATTGGATACTTATGCAAGTGCGATAGGAGGTTCTGTTTACCGATGGTACGGGAATAGCTTTGCTCTGGATAGACCTCGGAGTCTCATTGGTAGTATGACTATGTGTCTATGGGAATCCGAATCAGGGTAGGTGTATTTGGTCTTAACCTGAGACTTGCATCGCTAATACTTACGACAATCAGTACGCTTTGGTTTTGGTCGTCCGGGGCTTTAACAGGTTCTATGTACGGCTCTTCTGGGTTTACTGAGAATCGTAGTGTATTGGGTGTGATGTCAAGATGGAAGTATCACTTCAGTCATATGGAAATGATGATCACGCAAGGATACAAAACTGGTGCTCTTAAATACTGCATCTATCGGGATAATATGACAAGGTCATGATTATCCAATTACAGAGACTAGTTGCTAGTGATCCGATATATGTTTCGTACAGGGCATACACAATTCCAGCCCCAGGCCTAGCATGTGACATCCGATACTGGATCGTAATACGCAATACTTAGTATACTACGCTTGATAAAGATTATGTATCCTTAAAAGAATATTCTGGAGAATTGGGAAGACACATTGCTTTACTAGAAGCCAACCAGGGATCTCATGGGTCGCTTCCCAAAGATTCACCGATGATATTTGACTCGAACAGAATTAATCTAGGATTAATTATGAGAGAGAGAAAATTAATCTGGGATTAATTACGGCAAGAATTTATCTGGGATAAAATTCGATTAGAATGGAGAGAATGATTAATTTGGAATTAATCGATTAAATAATATATCGGATATATTAATTGAAATTAGATTTCAAAGCGGAATTAAAATTAGATTTTAATTCGGGCAAACGAATTAATTTAGAATTAATTCGTAAACGACTTTAATAATAATTTTGCAAGGCATAATTATTTAATTAAATTATATTTAATTATGTCATAGCGGCAAATTCGTTAATTCGAAATTAAACAAACCTGGGCTCGAGCGAAGTTGCGTATTGGATTGTTCGACTTAAATTCGGAATTTACAAGTGGTGGGACCCACTTGACTTACATCAACTAGTTTGACTAGTGATGGAAGTGGTTAAGGTTGAGTGAAAGAATTGGATTGCTTTTTCAACACACAATCAAAATCCAACACATTTTGTTTTTTAATTATTTGGAATGACCTATACCAACTTGGATTTGGTAAATGAAAATTTATTTGAGATATCAAATACACAAAAAACAAAAACACTCTCATCTCTCCCTCCTCATTGTCGAGACTTCATCTCCATTTCTTGGAAATTTTGTTTCAAAATTTCAAGATTGCTAGCACATTCAAAGAGCAAAGAGGGTGATAGGGAAACCAATCCCTAGAGTTTAGAACACAAAGCAAAGCTTGGAGCTTCAACAAAGGATCAAAAGTTTTGAACTTCATACATCCATCAAATCCGATCATTGTAAGTTTATTCTGCAACTTCTTTGAATATTCACACACAACATCATCGTAGAGATCATTGGCATGTTCTAGGAACACTAACAACCTTAACTCCAGAAGTTAATTTTATTATTGCATTTTAAATCTAAAAGTCAACAAACTACTTCAACAATTCAAACTTTTCTTTTTCGCAATACTCATCATTCTATTTGCTAAATCTCTTCTCTGTGGATCGACCCCGGAGTTACCGGGTTATTTTGTTACTTCGACACTCTTATACTTGGGAGTAAAATACCACTTTTTGAGCGTGTGAGGATGGTTTGAAGCCGGGGAAAAGAAATTTCTCGGACCTGACTTGGTGCAAGAAGTAGTAGAGAAAGTGAAGTTGATCGGGGAAAGGATGAGGACAGCTCAAAGTCGTCAGAAAAGTTATGCAGATTACCGAAGGAAAGACTTGCAGTTTCTTGTAGGAGACCCGATGTTCTTGAAAGTATCTCATTTTGAAGGAGTTATAAGATTCAGCATGAGGGGTAAACTCAGTCCTATGTATATCGGGCCATTTCAGATACTCCGTAAGGTTGAAGGAAAAGCTTATGAGCTGGCATTTCCCCCCAGCATGGATAAGATACATCTTGTGTTTCACGTTTCTATGTTACGTAAGTATTATCATGATGAGTCTCATGTAGTGTACTAGAGCCCCAGACAGTTGATGTTATTCAAGATTTATCGTACTTGGAACAACTTGTAGCTATAGTGGATATAGAGATGAGAAAGCTACGATCTCGGTGGATTCCCTCAGTCAAGGTGGTATGGCAGCACCACAAGGGACAAGAATCTAATTGGGAGCCTAAAGAAGCTATGAGGGAGCAATATCCTCGACTGTTCACATACGAAGGTATGCTATACCTTTAAATATGTTGATTCGAGTACGAATCATTTTAAGGGGGAGAATTGTAACGACACGAAATTACATAACTCAACTATAACAATAACTTGACGACTTAGATAATTTTTCTCCAAACATTAGCGGAAATTATCGAGACGACTTAGTGGGGCCAACCTTAATTCAAGCCCAACTAATTTTATTACATATGTGGGCTATAATAACAGTGGATTAAGATTAACCCAAGTCTAAGCCCAACTAGAATTCTATATTTTAGCCCAAGTCCCCCATTTCTAGAGAAACCTATAAATTTCAAGAATTTTCTTTAATTAATTTAAGTCATTTAAAAGAGAGTTAGAAATGAAGAAATTTCCCATCCCCCCATTGTCGTGACTTCAAGAAGAAAAGACGAAGAAGAATTCTATTTTTCCTAACTAATTTCCAAGAGTAACCTATAGTAATCCACCTCAAATCAAACTTAGGAAGGAGAAAAAGGAGCTTGGAGACTCTATTGGTGAAGAATAATTGAATTTGAGGTAAGAAGTTTTGACCCAAATCTTGAGATGTTATTATTTTGATGGTTTAATGTTTGAGGGGTGTTGTTAGCTTGAGTTGATGATATATTAATGGTTATTTAGTCAATGGAACTAAGGTTTAGTGGAACCCCAAATAGTATAATCCCTAAGTATGAAACTAAGATGGGACCTATAGAATGAATATGAGATGGAGTTGGAGGATGTAATTGATGATAATTTGAGTGTTTGTTATGAGTATAGCTTGAGTAGTATTGTGGAAACCTATAGTGAATATGGAATTAAATTTGGGCCCTGAAAACAGCCTGATATCGCGACGCGCACACATGGTGTCGCGACGCGTACTAAGGAATTTCCCTTGATGTTGCTCTGGAATTTGAGCATCGTGACGCTGAAGGACGAGCGCCACGAGATGGAAAGTATATGAGGCTTACTGCCTCGGTGCTAAAGGGTGGAAGTCGCAATGCTCAGCTATTAGCATTGCGACACATGAGAGAGTCGCGATGCCCAACCCTTGTGTCACGACGCAGAGATCAGAGGTTGCTCACTGCCTCACCTGATGGGGTGAGCGTCGCAATGCCCATGCCCAGTATCCTGACGCACAGCAGATTTACAGGTTCAATTTTTATCAATTCCAGTTTTATCTTAAGATGTTATGGGGCACTTCTAAGAGTCTCGTATAAGTGTGTAAACACACAATAAGTCATACCATAAGCATAGAACATCAACAATGTATGGCATATATTTTCCTATTTATTACAAGAAAACTAATAATTTCTTTGGTCGTAGATCGATGTCAAAGTACTCGGAGATCACTCACGCTGTGCACCACACCTGACTTGCCGTAGCATTGTGAGTGGAGTACGTACTCATAATTTTATTATGATTTTAAATGGATTTTCGTTAAAGCTTATTGAACTTTGGTTTCATTTGCTTTGAGAAAATTTTTACTTTGAGATGGGAGTTATTAATAAAACAGAAACAGACTTAATACAGTTTTGTATTAGATACATGTTTTAAATTTGAAAATGATTTCTAGACATGGTTTTCATGATTTGAGAGGACATGGGGGAAAAAACCCACCTCAGGTATAACTTTGTACAGTTATGGAATTGACGGATATGGATATCGTGTGCACACACAGATCAGGATTAGGGATGATTGATGCCCCTAAATCCCAGATTTTTGAGCCAGGATGGTAGCACAGATCCACACCATCGGCTCCAGATTTGTGGCTTGGGGGACAACGAGACATAATGCCCCAAGACCACCAGATTATGCGTAAGGGAGGACGCTCCCGAGTGCCAGATTATCAGCAGATTCACAAACATACATATTTTGCTTCTTTTAAAATGATTTATCACTAAAGCTTTGAAAAGAAAATCCGATTTATGTTTTAAAAATTCTGATGATTCACTGTTTCTGAATTTCCATTAATACCTTTGTTTCTTTTTGGTTTTTCTTATAGCTCCACTCAATGAGTTCTTTAGAACTCACCCCTCTCCAGTTCTTGAAGGATTATTCCATTGGTGAGTCACAACCATATTTTGGAGACATGGATCAGGGACAAGAGCAGCACTGCAGTTACAAGTCTCAAGGGTCCATCATGTTAGATCTACATTCACTCAGAATATAGTCCCTTTTGTTTCCTTTTATTGCATGATATGTTTGTTGCTTGTATCGAGTACCTAGGCTATATATGTACTTATGGTTTAAGTGCTAATACAGATTTATAAAATATGTGTGCTTGCATATTGTTAAGTTAAAAGTTACTTCAGATAAGAAAATGGTATTATTTCTAGTTAATAGTTAGTGGCTTAAGTGGCAGTTGAATTTGTCATCTGCTGATAGCTTCCCAGATCAGACCGATGAGACATACCATGTTCTATTTGGTTAATGTTATGCTGTAATTCTCATGATTCCTGGATATTTCTTTTGCTTTCTTTACTGTATTCCTTTGAAACTGTCATTACATGATACTGCCTAATAAGACATGACTTCGCCTCTTTTAAACTGGGATATTATACTGACATCAGTAAGGGACATTCTGAACCCAAATGGATTAAATTCGGACTTTGCGATGGGTATAGTGTGCCTTAAATCATTCCCAGTATATTATATTGGGTTATGACTTGTTTATTCTCCGAGAAGTCCCTCGTGGGCTATCCATACTCTCTACGGGATGCGAGCCAAACATGTGTGGTAGCCGACGTAATTGGCATAGTGGTAAACTTCGTTTCGCTTCTACACAGATGAAATTGACTTTTAAAATATTTTTAATCTGGATGAATTAACTGGTATCATATACCACTAATTTATTTGTATTACATCTAAATAATTCATCAAGATGTGATTACGCATTAGTAATTAGGGGTAAAAATTTTGAAAATATTTTTCACCGTTACATATGAACCGGCTTATCGATTTGACTAATCGGACGATCGAAAAAATCGATAGCCCGATTCAGCCATGGAATCAGACCAAACCACTGATTTAATGATTTGGTCACTATAACAATGGCTGATCAAACCTGTAATTTTATAAAATTACTGTCTTGCACCTAAGTATCGTTTTTACGATTTTTGCGAAAAAAAATCCCAAAACGCTTCCTAAAGCATTTGGAATGATTCCGAAAATTTCGAGAATTTTTTCTACGCATGATAACATGTCCAATTTCATTCATAACATGTCAATTTCACAAAAATAATACTTTTTGAATTAATTTTATAATTTAACCAAATTAACACCAAATTAATTCAAAATTCATATAATTTATTAATTCAAAATACACCAAGGAGAGCCACCATCATAAAGTCAATTTAGAACAATTCTAGGTCACCATGGAATGGTATAAGTAACTCTAGAATGACAATTGAGTTGTCCTATAACCTAATTAAGCCTAATTACACCAATTAACATAATTAATTACACATACATAAAATTAAGACTCCAATAAGGTTTCTAAACATTCTAATAATTAAATATTAGGGAATTAACATATCCAATAATATGTATATACTTTGGAATTAAAGAAATAATTTCTACACAAATTACAAATAAAATATTACCTTTAACCATGTTTATTTGCCCAATTTGTGCTCCACATTTGAAATCCCCAATTTCTTTCAATTGATGATAGAAAGAAACCCCATCCCTTAATTTTCAAGCTCCACCATTGAGCTTTCTCAAGCGAAAATGAAGAAATAATTTTTCTTCTCTCTTTCTCTAATGGCCAAGAATTCAAAATATATATATATATATATATATATATATATATAGTTAGAGAAATTTTAGTCATTTAACACTTATAAAACATGGCCAAATATCATTTTAATATATGGTAATGAGTTTTTCAAGTTTCAACTTTATCTAATAAGCTTTGATATGGAATATTGTAATAATATTCTATTTATTTTATATATGTGTTAAAATTCTAATGTGTATCGAATCAAATTATGTATAATATACAAATACACATGGAGGGTCAATCTATATTTAATGACTATATCGATGGACACTGACGTAATTCAGCTTATATAAAATATCTGCAGCGACAAGAGTGCATCCTTAGGTTTAGTGGAATAATTAAAAGTTTATAATTCAAAATAATTAATTAAATAATTTTAATTAATATTATGGGATTATTGGAACTCAAAATCGTATGTCCATTTGGTCCTTATGCTTGCTAAATATACTGTAGCAAATGATATATAATTGGATAGTCCAATTATAAACTCACATTCATTATAATTAATTATTAATATGATTAATAATTAAAGTCATACTTGAAAACTATATTAAAAAAGTTTAATATAAAGTTTTCAAAATTCATGATTATGAGATAATTATTTATTTTCAAAGTTTTAAATTCGTCATATTTAAATTATATTTGATGATTTAATTCAAAATTGTTTGAAAATTGATTTCAATCTATGTATTAATTCAAATTTTATGTTACAGATCTTAAAAGGTGAATTTTTGAATTAACAAATTAAATATATTTTTTTATTATTACAAAAAACCAAAGGATATAAAAGCAATATGCCAAAAATTGCACTAGGGTTAGATGGTTGAAATTGTAATTTTAATTACAATTAACATAACCTAAACCCTAGAATATAAAAGCAAAAGGTTGATTTATTCTTAACCTAATTATTTCTGTACAAGCCCTAGCCATCTTGTTCAAGTAATGGAGGAAAACAAAAGAAGAAAAAATTGAGTTACACTGTTTGATCTCTAAAAGGTTTAGAGAATAAAATTGTGAGTGAAGCCCACACTTCATTTTCTAGGTAACGAGTCATAACACTGAAGGCTACTTGGTTTTGAACACAATTATTCATCTTTCTCTCTGATACGACTCATGGCAGTGAGCAATACATGTTTGGGTATCCTTTGGAGTGATAACGCCATGAGGCCTTAGTATCATTGATGACCGAGAAGATGAAGGAAGGGAAATCCGTCCAAGAGCACGTTTTGAGGATGATAACCTACTTAAATATGGATGAAACCCATAAAGTTCGTATCGATGAAAATAGCCATGTGACTATGATCATTTAGACTATTCCAAAGAGTTTCCTGCAGTTTAAGAGCAACTATGCAAATAATAAGTTGACCTTTACTTTTACACAACTGTAAAATGAGCTCACATATTATGAATCTATCTTGATGGATTCTCGTAAGCCTAGTGAAGAGGTAAGTGTTGCCGAATCTTCCAAATCTGTAAAAAAAAACGAAGAGAAACTCTTAGAAGACTAAGGATACAACTACTTGATTCGTGGAAAGAACTTGTTGAAAGTAACTTTACCATGAACTTGGGACAGGGGATATCGTTTCAGCAAGAGTAGTGGGAGTTTCCAATTTTCATTTTTCAAATAATAGTTACTTGAATTCAACCATAACGTTATTTATTCTGTTTTGTTACAAAATTTTGATTTCTATTTCAAACTATTGCATGATGGTTTGTCTATTTTATTTAATAATAATAGTTTATTATTTCAAAAATTGGATTACCAATATGCACATGAAACTTGAAAAATAACTCGTATGTGTTAAAACTATTAGCACATAACTCATTGCTCAACACATAAATATTGAAGGTTGAAAAACCCCAAAACTATAAGGTAAAAGATTTCTCACGATGTCACATAGCTGACACCTTAGACTTGACCAAATTAATCTTGACTAAATAGATAGATTAGTAAAAATGGATCTTTAAGTCAGTTAAAGGACCACACCTTACAAATCTATGAGTCTTGTTTAGAAGGTAAGATGACCAATAGACCTTTTATTTGAAAAGGGCTAAAAGCCAACCAACCACTCAGTGGTTATAAATGCTTCGTCATATTTATTGAAGATTATTATGGATATGTGTATGTTTATCTAATGTAGCATAAGTCAGATACATTTGAAAATTCAAAGAGTATTATTGAGGTTGAGAACCAAATAGGTAAAACAATAAAAACTATATGATCATATCGTGGAGGAAAATACCTAGACAATAAATTCGAGGAATGATTGGTTGAGCATGGGATAGTACACCTCAGCATAATGGTGTTGAAAAATGAGAAATCAATCCCTATTAGACATGATGGGAATGATGTTTAGTTACAGTTCATTACCTAGTTCTATTTACGGATATACATTATATACATAAATGTATATCCTTATCGTTGTTCCATTTAAGTCTGTTCCTAAGACACTCTTAGAGTTATGGAGCGGTCGCAAAGCTAGTTTATAAAATTTTCGTAATTGGGGGTGTCCAACACATGTGCTGAAGAACAAAACTAAAAGTTAGAACAACGTTCAAAGGTGAGCCTATTTGTAGGTTATCATAAAGAGACTAGAATGTATTCTTTTATAGTCAGAAGATAATAAAATGTTTGTATTGACAAACATCATGTTTCTGTAGGATGACTATATAAGAGAATTCAAACCTCATAAGAAAGTAGTACTCGAGGGGTTACTTGTTGGTTTGACCATAATACCATCAACAATAGTTGTTGATGAAAATATAACACCTTCAATATCTGAGCGTCAGATGCAAGTATATCAGAATGATCTACCACCTAGATGCAGTGGGAAGGTTGTGTGACAATCTAGTCGTTATCTAGGAATTAAAGAGACACAAGTTGTCACATCCAGTGATGGTGTAGATGATCCATTTACCAATTGTAATGTAATAGATGATTTTTGATAAAGATGAATGGCTCAAAACCACTAATCTCGAGATGGAGTAGATGTATTTTAACTCAGTCTGGGAACTTGTAGACCAACCCGATGAGGTAAAACCTATAGGTTACAAGCCGATTTACAAGAGGAAGAGATGAGCAGATGGGAAGGTTCAGACCTTCAAAGTTAAGCTAGTGGCAAAGGGTTATGAACAGAAACATGGAGTCGACTACGAGATGACTTTCTTACCATTAGCCATGCTTAAATCCATTCGTATTCCTCTATCCATTGTTGCATATTATGACTATGAGATATGAAAAATGGATGTCAAGATAACATTCTTAAATGGCAGACTTGATGAGTGTATCTATATGGTACAACCATAGGGATTCATTTCCCAAGGTCAAAAGTAAAAAAATTGCAATGAAGAAAGCATCTTAATCTTGAAACATAAGATTTGATACCACGATCAAGTCTTATGAATTTGAGCAGAACGTCGATAAGACTTGCTTATACAATGCGTCATTGACAGTAAGGCGGTTTTTCTCGTGTTGTATGTCGATGATATTTTACTCCTAGGGAATGATGTAAATGTATTGTCGGTAGTAAAACCCTGTCTAGCTAGCCAATTTCAAATGAAAGATTTGATTGAGACCAGTTATGTACTTGAGATTCATATTATTTGGAATCGCAAGAGGTGGCTGTTAACTATGTCTCAGATATCCTATATTGACAATAACTTTTCAAAAAAAAAAAAATTCTATATTGACAATATCCTCGTGCAATTTGCGTTGTAGAATTCCAAAAAAGATAATTTGTCCTTTCGACATAGGATTCATTATTATTAAATAAGTTTAACATAAAGTTTTCAAAATTCATGATTATGAGATAATAGTTTATTTTGATAATTTAATTCAAATTTTTTTTGAATTTAATAAGTATCGAAATTTGATTTCAATATATGTTTTAATTCAAATTTTATTTTAGAAATCTTAAAGGGTGGATTTTTGAATTTAATGTGTTTCTTTTATTAACACATTAAATAAATTTTTTTTTTTACAAAAAACTAAAGGGGTAGCCGAAAATTGCATCAGCTTTATTATACAAAATTCTCCATCTCTTTCTCTTATACTACTCACAACAAATTTGTGTGTTATTTGGCATGTACATTCTGGCTACCATTACATCAGCTTCATTAACAACTTCTATTTCTACCAAGAAAGAGACATCTGTTGGAAATTCTTCTAATATTCATGAAAAGGGTGTATATGTCTTTTTGGATGTAATGGGTGTATGAGAGGGGTACAACCCCTTGGAGGGTTGCACCCCACCCCAAGGGGTGCCCTATTGGCACCCTTTCATGCCTTATAAAAGAGGCATCATATCCAAACATAAGGGACATATTAGCAATCCGAATTTGAGAGTCACAATTTTCCTTTGTTTTGAGAGAGAGTTCCACCAATTTCCTAGTTCAAATACTTGTCAATGAGTACTTTTTGGACAAGAAGCATCCAAGTAATCCTGGGAGAACATTGGCCATTTCGAATCCGTAAAGCACCAGTGACGGAGGCTAATAAGTTCTTAAGGACAGAGAGATCTCGACTTGGATTCGTCATTACATTTTCCAGGTTTTCTACAGTTTTCATGTTTTAGGGTTTATGATAGTTTGATTGGAATTTTCTGGTTTGATCAGTTTGTTCGCATGTTATTTCATGTTTAATGACACTATTTGAACCACAATCTTAAGAACTTATTAATCTAGTGTTGTTAGATAGTAATTCGCATGCTAGGTTAGAAAATTTTCTGGAAAAATACAGACTGTGCATGAAAAACCCGTAGGGCGTTCGAACGCCCGACGAACGCAAAGGCTTAAATCTGATATTTCGTAAGAATGTTCGAATGCATCTTCAAACGCCACTCGAACGCAAGCCTTCTGCCTAAGAACGTTCGAACACATATTCAAACGCAACTCGAACGTAGACCTTCTGACTTAGTTCGTTCAAACATTTCCTAAACGCAACTCGAACGCAAACTCTCTGGAATCATTTCGTTCGAACGTGTTCTCGAACGCTATACGAATGTGAACTCTCTAGAATCATTCTGTTCGAACGTGTTATCAAACGCTACATGAACGTGAACTCTTTGGAACACTTCGTTCGAACACGTTATCAAACGCAACACGAACATACACACACTGGACAGTCTCGTTCGAACGTAGATATGAACGTGACACTAACGAAATAGTCCTGGAATTGTTATAAACTGCAAAGACTCATATTAATATTAACTTAGTATATCATATACTGAAACACATTAATCTTGGTAGTATAGATTTAAGTTATTATTAGGTTGTTCAATTATCACAAGCATACACATAGTGATAAAGTTGAAATTGATTGTGTGTTGCATACTTGGGTGAGAATTTAAAAGTGTAATCATACACAAGAAATTTCATCCAATCTTGATTGACACTTACACATATATCTACACATATCATATATTGGTTGAATAAGTGTAATTCTGGGTTTGAATTGCTAAGAGATCCTATTGAAAAAGTGTTTAAAGAATATTCTGTCAAAAAGGCGATAAGAGCCTAAGTGGTCAGAGATTTAAGTGGTTACTCTGGACCCCCCTCGTCCTCTGGGAATATTCGTTTATTCATTTTTCTAAAGAATCTTTAGTTGAAATTCAAGGACTTGTGTTTATTGGAACCACCGTCCAATAGAACAACAAGTGGTTACCTAGTATATCACTTTGAACAAGATCATTTGTTGATCGTTGTGCAATTTATCTTTTGTAGACTAATTGACCCATGTTGGTTTTTCCAGTTACAAATGGCTAGCGGAAACATCACAGTACCGGTCTCTCATAGAGAAAAGCCGGAGAAATTTGGTGGGGCAAATTTCAAACAGTGGCAGAGCAAAATGCTGTTCTACCTGACAACTCTCCAGTTGGCTAAATTTCTCAAAGATCCTCCGGGTCCTGTGGAGGGTGAATCAGAAATAGCCAAGGAAGAGCGAGAACAGACATGGATGTCTGGAGACTTCCTATGCAAGAACTACCTTTTGGGTGGTCTTGACAATACCCTGTACAATGTGTATCAAGGCATGACTTCTGCGAAGATTCTCTGGGAATCTCTCGAGAAGAAATACAAAACCGAGGATGTCGGACAAAAGAAATTTATCGTGGGTAGGTTCCTGGACTACAAGATGGTAGATTCAAGGATGGTGATGTCTCAGTTGGGTGAACTACAGTTGATCATTCATGAAATACTGGATGAGGGTATGAAACTCTGTGAGACGTTTCAAGTTGCCACAATAATTGAAAAATTGCCTCCATCATGGAAGGACTTCAGGAGCTATCTGAAACACAAAAAGAAGCAGATGAGCCTTGAAGACCTTGCGGTTCGATTGAGAATCGAAGAGGACAATAGGAAGTCCGAGAAGGCCAGCTACAAGACTATGGAGTCCAAGGCCAACATCATTGAGGGTGTAAATGGTAGCAAAAAGAGAAAGAACAGTGGAGCTGATTCTTCCCAAGCGAACAAGAAGTTCAAGGGGAAATGCTACAACTGTGGAAAGAGCGGTCATATGTCAAAGGACTGCAGAAACAAGAAGTCTCAGGACAAGGGCAAGAAAAAGAAAAATGAGGCCCATGTCACTGAAGGTGAGCAGCTGACTGATGAGATCTCAGAGATGGAACTATCAGCAGTGGTAACCGAAGCCAACATAGTTGGGAATCCGAGAGAATGATGGGTAGACACTGGGGCTACTCGTCATATTTGTGCAGATAGCAAGATGTTTTCCTTGTATCAGAAGGTCGATGGCGGCGATCATCTGACAATGGGAAACTCGTCTACCTCTCAGGTGGTTGGACAAGGCACAGTGGTTCTGAAGATGACATCCGGAAAGGAGCTAACATTGAAGAATGTACTGCATGTTCCAGATATTCGGAAGAACTTGGTCTCGGGCTCTCTCCTTAGTAAGGCTGGTTTTAAGCTTGTGTTTGTTTCTGATAAGTTTGTAATGACTAAGAATGATATGTATGTAGGAAAATGATACCTAACTGAGGGCCTTTTCAAGCTAAATGTAATGACTGTCAATCGTGCTATTAATAAAGCTAGTACTTCTGCTTATATTATTGAGTCACAAAATGTATGGCATGGGAGGTTATGACATGTTAATTATGATACCATGCGTAAATTAATTAACATGGACCTTATACCTAAATTTGCAATTGATAGCCAACATAAGTGTGAGGCATGCGTTGAAGCAAAAATGCATAGAACATCATTTCATTCTATAGAACGCAGTTCTGAACCTTTAGAACTTGTACACACTGACGTGTGTGACATGAATATTGTGCAAACAAGAGGCGGTAAAAAGTACTTTGTCACTTTTATCGATGATAGCACAAGATTCTGTTATGTGTATTTGCTGAGGAGCAAAGCTGAAGCTATTGAGAGCTTCATACACTATAAGAACGAAGTTGAAAATCAACTTGGCAAGAAAATCAAAAGAATCAGGAGTGATAGAGGTGGTGAATATGTTTCACCATTCGGTGAATATTGTTCTGTGCACGGAATTATTCACGAAACCACTGCTCCTTATTCTCCTCAACAAAACGGGATTGCTGAGCGTAAAAACCGAACGTTGAAGGAAATGATGAACGCCATGTTGACAAGTTCTGGTTTACCCCAGAACTTGTGGGGGGAAGCATTGCTTTCCGCAAACTACGTTCTGAACAAGCTTCCTCACAAAAGATTGGACAAGACACCATATGAGTTGTGGAAGGGTCACGTACCTACCTACAAATACCTGAAAGTGTGGGGGTGTCTTGCCAAGGTAATGGTTCCTAAACCTAAGAAGGTTAGAATATGACCCAAAACTGTTGATTGTATATTCATTGGATATGCTCGCAACAGTAGTGCGTATCGATTCTTGGTACACAAGTCTGAGATTCCTGACATCAATCCGAATATGATAATTGAGTCAAGGAATGCGACATTTTTTGAAGAGACGTTTCCTTGTAAGGAAAGACAAAGAACAGAGTCTCTCAAAAGAACAGTTGATACTGTCAAGGACAGTGATCAGGTTGACCAAGAATCAGATCAACGTGTAAATGTTGAGACAATCGAGCCTAGACGTAGCAAAAGAGCTAGAACGTCTAAGTCGTTTGGTCCCGATTTTCTGACATACTTGTTAGAAAATGAGCCTCAAAGCTATAAAGAAGCTATGTCTTCTCCGGAGGCACCTCTGTGGAAAGAGGCTATTAACAGTGAGATTGATTCAATCCTACAGAACCATACTTGGGAGTTGGTTGATCTTCCTCCAGGTTGTAAGCCGCTGGGCTACAAATGGATATTCAAACGGAAGATGAAAACGGATGGATCAATAGATAAGTACAAGGCAAGACTTGTCATAAAAGGTTATAGACAAAAGAAATGCCTTGATTACTTTGACACCTATTCACCAGTGACTCGTATCACATCGATAAGAATGCTCATAGCCATAGCAGCTATATTTGGTCTTGAAATACATCAAATGGATGTAAAGACGACATTCTTGAATGGTGAATTGGATGAAGAGATTTACATGGAACAACCAGAAGGGTTTAGTGTTCCTGGACAAGAACAGAAGGTGTGCAAACTTGTAAAATCCTTGTACGGATTAAAACAAGCACCTAAACAATGGCATGAGAAATTTGACAAAGAGATGTTGTCAAGTGGGTTCAAAACCAATGAGTGTGATAAGTGTGTGTACACCAAATCAACTCAAAAAGGATATGTCATTGTGTGTCTCTATGTAGACGATATGCTGATAATTGGTAGTAATCATGAAATGATTCAGTCTACCAAAAACGTGTTATCCAGCAGATTTGATATGAAAGATTTGGGAGTAGCTGATGTGATCCTAGGAATTAAGATTTCTAGGACATCAGACGGATATATATTATCTCAGACTCATTATATTGAGAAGATACTTGATAAATATATCAAAGGGGATCTAAATGTGGCTAGAACCCATGTGGACCTAACTCTTCATCTATCAAAGAATACTGGCTCAAGCGTATCGCAATTAGAGTATTCGAGAATCATCGGAAGTCTGATGTATCTCACGAATTGCACACGACCTGATATCGCTCAAGCTGTGAACATGCTTAGCAGATATACGAGTAATCCAGGACATAACCACTGGAGAGCCATAGTAAGAGTTTTGAGGTATCTGAGAGAAACTTCAAAATATGGGCTATATTACGAGAGATATCATGTTGTACTAGAGGGATACAGCGATGCTAACTGGATATCTGATACGGTGGATTCCAAATCTACGAGTGGATTTGTTTTCACACTTGGTAATGCAGCCGTGTCATGGAAATCCTCGAGGCAAACATGTATTGCCCGGTCTACTATGGAATCAGAGTTCATAGCATTAGACAAAACAACGGAAGAAGCAGAATGGCTTAGAAACTTCCTGGAGGATATTCCTAGTTGGCCCAAACCGGTGCCAGCGATTAGCATACATTGTGATAGCCAATCGGCTATTGGGAGAGCCCAAAATACAATGTATAATGGTAAGTCTCGACACATACGTCGGAGACATAATACCATACGTCAACTGCTCTCAAGTGGCATAATAACGATCGATTATGTTAAGTCGAAGGAAAACCTAGCGGATCCACTAACTAAAGGTTTACCTCGAGAGCAAGTTGAGAAGTCATCGAGGGGAATGGGCTTGAAGCCTATAAATTAAGAATTGTCACTGTGGAAACCCAACCTAGCTGACTGGAGATCCCAAGATCTAGGTTCAAAAGGGACAACTGAAACTTTGTGCAATTCAAAACAAGCACTGAAGAGTTTTGTACTCTTTCCCATTCCGATAATGACGCTGAGTGCTGTCTGTCATTGGTTAGGATAAGCTAAGGCTTTTAATGATCACTATATTAGGAACTGAGTCCTAATGGGGGTAAAGACAGATTACCTCTTGATAGTAGATCACCTATTTCAAGTAAGAAGTGAGGCCGCTTCCATGGGAACTTTTAAAGGCGAGTTACCCTAAAGTACTTGATGAATCCAGGACCGTTGTTCAGGGCCAAAATGAACACAACCGTAGAACGGGAAAATGGTCGAATTAAAGCTGTGTGTTGGCAATTGTCTTGGTTTACACCAACGGCATAACAGTTCAAGACTATGGGTCACTGGTTTGCCTAGTAAATCCGATTGTCATTCACTAGGAAAGGTTCAAGGCGAAAGCTACCTATTTCGATGCAGCTTTAGTACATGGTAACTCTCTCAAGTGTCTACATGAATATTTGAAGAATTGTGGGGGATTGTTGGAAATTCTTCTAATATTCATGAAAAGGGTGTATATGTCTTTTTGGATGCAATGGGTGTATGAGAGGGGTACAACCCTTTGGAGGGTTGCACCCCACCCCAAGGGGTGCCCTATTGGCACCCTTCCATGCCTTATAAAAGAGGCATCATATCCAAACACAAGGGACAGATTAGCAATCCGAATTTGAGAGTCACAATTTTCCTTTGTTTTGAGAGAGAGTTCCACCAATTTCCTAGTTCAAATACTTGTCAAGGAGTGCTCCTTGGACAAGAAGCATCCAAGTAATCCTGGGAGAACATTAGCAATTCGAATCCGTAAAGCACCAGTGACAGAGGCTAATAAGTTCTTAAGGACAGAGAGATCTCGACTTGGATTCGTCATTACATTTTCCAGGTTTTCTACAGTTTTCATGTTTTATGGTTTATGATAGTTTGATTGGAATTTTCTGGTTTGATCAGTTTGTTCGCATGTTATTTCCTGTTTAATGACATTATTTGAACCACAACATCCACTTCTTCTGAGCCCATTAATTTATCAGAGGAATGGAAACCCTCATTGTAACTGTGACTGCCATCACTATTGATAATTTCTCCAATTCTGAAGTGAACACCTAAGAATAGCATATTTCTGTCGAGAAACTCTTTGTTTAGTTTGAACATGGATTGACTTGACTTTGGATATAGACTTGAGATGGTTTCGAATATTCACTTTATTTTTTGTCTTTATGATACTATATACTAATAGGTACCAAAATTTTAATTTCCTATATTTTGTGTAACATGAGGAACATGTACATAATTTATGGCCATTATTTTTCTTTTGTTGACAAAGTGGTCATTTGGCCTTACTTTGCTTTATAAGATGTTAGCTATAAATTGCTTTAGGGTTTCATGTATTTGTTTTAGAATTTCCTGCATAATATTGGAGGAAATCATGAAATATTTGAAGGGAATCATCCAAAAATGACCCAAAAATTAGAGGAACAATATGTATTTTTCTTTTTCCTCTCCAGAAAACAAAGAAAACTCATAAATCCTCTTCTTTATAAATGGTATGATAGGTGTTTGGATTGGTGGCTCCAAAGAATTATCAATGAGCCATAAGATCCATGGGTCTACCAAAACCAAAAGGTTGCTAGAAATCGTTTAAAAGTTGGAGGATATCATGGAAAATTTCTCTCTTTATATAATATATAAACAAACCATATGTTGGTTCGTTTTTTTATTTATACTTAAAGTGGTCAGTTCGCCAAGAAGATATTAAGAAAGTGGAAAGAGTTTGATAGTTTTCAGAAGAATTTACCATAAATTTAAATACTCTCCTCTTTGGACCTCCATATTCAATGACCTAGATAGTCATTTCACTATAAAGCTTCTTTCCTCATTTTCCTCCAAGAGGTACTTACAATTCCTGTAGATATTCCTGTTGTCTTTTCTTCATATTTCTTTTGAAATTTTAATAACAGAGTCAAACATTTCGTGGTACAACCAACAGGAGTGGTGATTCTTCTCACCATGAAGTTACTTCCTGCAAGTCTATCTTCTAATATTTCATCTGAACTATCCATTGATTCCTAATCCTCAATGGCTTTCCTGTAAAATTTTTATTTCAGATTCACAATATTCTATAATGATGTCTTCTTCTTCTTTAGAGCAACATTTTGGCATAAAAGTCTTATTTTCTAAGTACGAGAAAGTTTCTAATGAAAATTCTTATGTTCCACTATGTGCCATTATTTGACCTAACCATTAGAGGAGTCATAAATCTTGACTGTGTCGTCTGAAAAAAATGGCAGGAAGTGGTTGAAGACTTGGATGATGCTGAACCTTGATTGTCTTTTTCTCTTTTAGGCTCATTCCTGCACAATTTTATTACATCAAATATTTTTTAGGAACCCAAATTTCATAAAAAAAAAAAAAAAATCACCTTGGATGAATCTCCAAGGCATATTCATTGTGCCTCCTCCTTGTATTCAACAAATCACACGTCAAAAGTTACATGATTAACAGACATCATGAGAGGAATAATTTTATTATTTTCTAGAAACGTTAATATGCCTTTATTGATCTTGTCCTGCATATTTTTTAACCTCCAACTAGAGTGTGTTGAATGATTGTAGGAATTAATATACTTGTAATAATATTTCTCTTTGAATTCTTTGCGATCAGGATGTCCATGAATTTAATGAGGATTTTCTCTCTTGACCTTTATTCCTCCAATTCCTAGGATTAGATTGAGTTTGATAGAAAATGAATTGTTCAATCCTCTCCAAGGCTTACAAGATTTTTTCTTAGTTAGCTTTCATCCTTTTTAGTATTTCATCTGCAATAAAAATTAAATCAGCAATAGTGAAATTTAGGTGCAACTACATCACCTGACACTTCAGCATTAGGTTATGCTAGGATTTGAATTTCTTGATTTTGAATTTTTTGAGGAGTAACATTCCTCTTAATTTACTCCATTAGGTGTAAAACGGTCCCTTCTTATTGTTGCCCTATTGTTGTAGGAGCAACTTCCATAATAGATACAACAACTTCTTTTCCAAAATTATTTATTGTCTTTTTGCAACATCCTCCTATTGTTTCCCACCAGATGTGCCAAATGATACTGTTAACTCTGCTGAATATTGTTGCTTGTTAGAGTGCACGGACATGCCAAATGAGGGGGTCCTCAAAGTTGAAATTAATGATGACTAACTTCTAAAGTAAACGATTGTTAACTAGGTCCTTTAAAGTCCAAAAGGCATGAACAGTCAGATTTAAGCTAAGATGCTGATAGTTAAAAAAATATTTGATCTATGTAATAGGAATTCTAAAAAAAATACTTTGATTATTGGAATTCTAATTATAAAAAGAAAACTTGAATTACTAAAGAATTAAAATTACTGGAAACTTGATTGCAAAAGGAATTAGAGTCATAAAAGATTAAACTACTAGATAAGACATTGAGTTTGAGTTGTTTTTTTTTGGATTTAGTTCGGTGTCATCTTTTTTATCGTCGATCTTCCTTTTTATATGTCTTCAGCAAATCGTTCCCTCTCATTTCCTGAAACTGATGTTTTATGTTCCCCACTTGCCCTTTTTAAGGAAAAGTGCATATGATGGGAGGAAAATAGACTCGTGGAACCACTTGGTGAAATTGATCAATTCTTGAACTTCACTTAAGCTTGGGCTGGTTTCAATATCCATTGGGGTAAAATTCATAACTGATCAGGTTGAATTATTTTGGGTGCAAATGTTGTAAATTCTCTAAATATATATAGTTTAAGTGTTGGAGAGACATGTCCCTTAAGTAGTGTCTTATGGGAAAGACACAATGATGAAGAGACATGTCCTCTAAATTGGAAGGATGAGTCCCTAGACTTCAAAAGGCATAAGGGAAGAGGTATAACCCTTAGGAAGGTTACACCCCGAACCAAAGGGTACCCTCAAATGTACCCTTTCATGCCTATATAAAGAGGCATTATGGGTTCATTCTAGGCATCTAGAAAAACAAATAAGAATTCCATTTGTTTTAGAGAGTCTTCTACAAAGAGAGTTTCCTTCATTTCCTTATTCAAGTTCTTGTTAAAGGAGTGCCCCTTCTACAAGAAGCATTCAAGTAATCCTGGGAGAACGTTAGCCGTAAAACCATCCGTAGAGCACTGAGGCGGGGCTAATAAGTTCTTAAGGACATAAGCAACTCGACTTGGATTCTGTTTTTATCATCTTCAATATTTTCAGGTTTTTCTAAGTCCTATGGTTTATTTTCAATTTGGAGTGTTAAGAATGAATTGATTACATAGTTGCGATTTAGATAAATTCGCATGTTAAATTTCGTTTGATGACACTTATTTGTCAACAATCTTAAGAAATTATTACTTTAATTGTGTTGTTAAATGAAACTTTACATGTGTTAATAGTCATTTTCTGGAAAATATATTATGTGCATGAAAAATACGCAAGGGCGTTTGAACGCTTGAAGAACGCATAGGCAAAAATTCTAATTTTCATAATCTCGTTGGAACGCGTCTTCAAACGCAAGTCTTCTGCCAAAGAACGTTCGAACGCGTCTTCAAATGCAACACGAAC
>SKCR01048362.1:0-39374 GCA_019454045.1 Zanthoxylum bungeanum | reverse complement strand
TTTTCCAAAAACTAATAATAAAGTTGACTTCCAAAGTTTACTTAAGTGTTAAGTTGTGTTGTGTAATTGAGTTGACATAAAAAAAAGATACCTTTTAAATGCTTGCCAACCACTTCCATTACATGTCAAACATTTGATGTAAGTTGTGGGTCCCACCATTTTGAATTCAAAATTCAAGTTGGCTTACACAACACACTTTGGGTCCGGTTCGTTTAATCCGACTAAACGAATTTTCCGTCGCGACTTAATTAATCCAATTTATTTAAATAATAATGCCTAGCAAAATTATTACGAAACTCGCTTGTGAATTAATTCCAAATTAATTTGTTCGCTTGAATTAAAATCTAATTTTAATTCTGTATTGAAATTCAATTTCAATTAATATATCCGATATATTATTTTTGCCCAATTAAATAAATTAAATAGTAAAATACAATTTAACTATTAAATTTACTTTGCCGATTAATTCCAAACTAATCGCGTTCTCTCTTCTAGTCGAATTAATCCCAGATTAACTCTTACCGCAATTAATCCCATATTAATTTTCTCTCTCATAATTAATCCCATATTAATTCTGTTCGAGTCAAATGTCATCGGTGAATCTTTGGGAAGCGACCCAAGAGATCCCTGGATATGTTGGCAGTAAATACGGTCATCGGACTATCTGAACACGTGCGTACCTGGTACCGCGTTCTTACCGATTTACAAGACATGGTTGGCTTCTAGCAAAGCACCGTGCCTACCCAATTCACCAGAAATATTCAACGATGAATATATAATCTTTATCAGGCGTAGTATACAATGATTGCGTAGTACGATCCAGTATTGGATGTCACATGCCAGGCCTAGGGCTGGAATTGTGTCTGCCCCGTACAAAACATATATCGGATCACTAGCAACTAGTCTCTATAATCGGATAATCATGACCTAGTCATACTATCCCGATAGCTGCAGTATTTAAGAGTACTAGTTCTGTATCCCTGCGTGATCATCATCTTCATATGACTGAAGTGATACTCCCATCTTGACATCACATCCAATACACTACGATTCTTAGTATGCCTAGAAGAGGCGTACACAGAACCTGTTAAAGCTCCGGACAACCAAAACCAAAGTATACTGATTGTCGCAAGTATTCGCGATGCAAGTCTCAGGTTAAGACCACATACCATGATTCAGATTCCCATAGACACATAGTCATACTACCAATGAGATTCCGATGGGTTTATCCAGAGCGAAGCTGTTCCCGATCCAACTGCTAACATAACCTCCTATCACACATGCATAAGTATCTAATACTTAAATATATGTGAACTATGTCGTTAAGCTTCCATAACGCGCACAAGTTTAATACTAGCCTATTCCACATTATCGATATCCAGTCTCGATAATACTACGACTAGGAATATTTAATGATTAAACCTTTCGTGGATTAATACTGTCTCATATCCTATTAAGCCGGTACTAATCATATAGACTTTTATCTTTTATATATCCAAGTAATCCAATTAAAAAATGATAAAAGAGTAATTTCCTTTGTCACATAGTTAATTTGTATAAAAACACCATGTCTTTTACAAATAGTGATACTATTGGTTATAATTGTCCTACAGTAACTACATGAAAAATATGTGTGTATTGATATGCATGTCTGGTCGAACGTGTTCTAGATCCGATAGGAGATATTATATAGTAGGCAAAGCTAAAAAAGATAGTGATGAAAAGAATGCCCTTAGGTCATACCTTTATGTTGTATGGCTTAAGAAGATCTTCCTGAGTGTTGGGTTGTTGCTGGGTTTGCACTAGAAAGTATGGGACTCCATGGATCTGTGGGTATTTGCTCAATTTCTCTCTCTAAAATTTCAGAACTTTGTTTTCAGTGCTTCAAAACTTCATCATGTGTTTTAAGATCATGGGTTGATAGTTCGTTGTGAAGGGGAAAAGCCCCTATTTATAGTGTGAAGAGAGGCTTTAAAATGAAAGGGGAACCAAGATCCCTTTCCTTTCTCGTCTCTGTCTGGCATTACTGGAGTTATTGTAGATTGTAACGTCCAATCTATGTCCAGCCGGATGTACAATTTGAATTGTAAGTCCAGCTGGCCATTAGTCATTCTGTAACTTCCGCTTTTGGAAATTTACACGTGCGTTGATCACTTTAATACATGTCCGGTCGGATTTTTAATTTTAATTTATTAGCCTACCGGACATAATGAGATCATGTGTATTTGGTAACTGACAATCTGCTTATTCAAGGACAATTGTATTTTGTCTGGCTAAATTTAAGATTTTCAAGGGATATCTGGCTAGATTTTCTGGTTATAGAAAAAATAGGCTGGACATAGGTGATGTCCGACTGGCTTTCGGTTATTTTCCCTAGAGTTCATTTCTTTCTTGGCACTCATCTTGCAACTTTCCTAATTTTCTAGGGTATCCCCATAAGAGACTCATCACAGTGTCTCAAATTTGGTTATTTTCCTCAAACACTTGGTGTGTCGTTGGGTCTAGAAATAAAAAGAAAAAAAAACCCATAATTTGAGGCAAAAAATTGCTTACCTGAAAAAGGGAAAGTGTGAAGGCGTTATAGAGAGGGTGAGTGAAGGCAGAAAGTGATATGTGTGTGGATGTTCTGGTGCTGTTATAAAGAACTTTTAGCGTCGCCAAATCAAGCGATTCTAAAACACGAAATTAGTGCCAGTACTTACTAGCGACGCAGATGCTTTACTTTTAACGTCGCCATATCGACATGACGACGCCAAATGTTGAAATTAAAAATTTGAAATATATATTTTCCCTCCATTATTTTTTCGTCGCCAATAGTGTGTGTGTGTGTGTATATATTTTAAATATTATGTAACAATATTTTCAATTTTGAATATAATGTGAAAATAGCCTAATCCCTAATAAATATCGGCTCGGTTTCATCGTCCGATGTAAACTCCTTTTCGACTACATATACTTCTCGATCGTCTTTTTTTCTTCATCATCCAAGTTTTCATTGACCTCAATAGTATCAATGTCATCTCGTGTTAGATGAATATTGACAATATCATTCTGGAAAATATTTGGCAACTGAAAAATTTGCCAGGCATCGTCGTCGTGCTCAGCATCCGCTTCAAAGTGATCATCAAAGGCATTTTATTTCTCTTGAACATTGTTGTGATATTTTCTATCGTACCGCAAGTGTACGGTGTCAAGTTTTAGTAAATGATGAATATAAGTGTCGAACCCTCAGGGATTGAAATCTAAATTACACTAAGTACTATGACTATTAACCTTAACTTTATTTAGACACAAAACTTTAATTCGATTTAATTGAAAAAGTAAAAACAAAGATAAATTAAGAAACTAACTGAAATTTCGTGCAATATCAAAGAGAAGATGAATTCTAGAGTCTGATTTCACCTAGCTTTCCACTATGTATTTACGATGCCAATTAACTATTATTCAAAATCTACGTTTATAAGCCAGGAATCATAAATTTATCCACCCTCTCTCCCGAGCAATAGTGAAAATATTGTTAATTATCAAATTCAATATCCCTATAAAAATCCAATGATTAACAATTTTTTAAGCCCTGTTATTCTGTATTAACGACTTCAAGGAGTTTTAGATTCTCCCGAACTCTATAAACTTCCTAGATTATATTTCCCAATTCCTACTCAAAATTCCCTTTCCCCGAGTGAAAGATTTCAAAGAAAACATCATTATATTTATGGCCAACAAATACGAAGCATTAAACACTGGAAAATATAAATAAACTGAATAAATGTATTCAGGAGTTAATACATAGTCTCAAGCATTAGGCTACATCAAACTATAGAACACGAGATTTAGGTCATGGCTGAATTAGAACACAACAACAATTGTATCCAAAACATAATGATAAATAGAAGAATCTTAAGAAGACAATAAGAGAATGAAACCCGAATCAAATTCTTTATGTTTCCATACTTCACTGCCTTGTCTCATTCCTTCTGCTTTGATCTCTCCTTTTGGATGTATTAATTTTTGTGTATAGAACTTTGTTGTTGTGTCTAAAACACCCCCCTTAGGGTTTGGAAGTGATGTTTAATTTATAGGAAAACCCCAGAGTCCCTGCACATCTTACGAAACCCTAATGTATCAATATGCTCGCCGCGACATCGAAATGTTGGCGCCGCAGCGCCAAATCTTTTGGAAATTATATGAAATGTCCTTGGCGCCGTGGGATAACTTGGCTCCTTTCATTTCTGCTTTTCTTGTGTGCTTCAGTCGTATCCGTAAGCTCTCAAAACCCGTATAATAGTCCAGAATCCACGCTTTTAATGCTTCCTATTAACAAAACACCAAAACAACTCCAAAATACATTAAATTATATGGAATCTAACAAAATAATAAGCTGAAGATGCGAGAATGAGTGTGTATAATTCAAACTTATCAAACACTCCCAAACTTAAGATTTTGCTAGTCCCGGGCAAAAGACTAAATAAAACATATAAACGTAATTAAACAACTAAAATGATAAAATTAACTAAGCCACTTTCGTAGGAATCACGATTGCATTTAGCTTATGAAACAAGCCTTTAAACCCCTAGACGACCCTAGTGGACAAGTTATAGTCTCGTGAGGGCTTACAGATTCGACACCCACAAACGTCATACTATGCACATGCAATTATGCAACAGAAGAAAAATTGACAAAGAAATAACATAAGTCTTAGGAAATCTGGTGCATGAAGTGTTCTCAGAGAATGCCTAATGATGAAAACAAAGAAACCTTCATAGTACATAATTCAACTTAGATCCAACTTCTTGAATAAATTATCTAAATCATACTCAAAATGTGTGTGTATGTTAAGGTTTGGTTACAGCTTGATTCCTAAGGAAGCTAACTAGGTGATTTCGTCAATAAAATTTCACATCCAATGGGTCAAACCAACCTTGATATCTCAAAATTTTCTCCATAGTTGCCTATTGATCTCTATATGATATGGTTATTTTTTTTTTTATATACTTGAAACTCACCTACCATTTAAGGTAGCATTTCTCCTCATGGTGATCCTAATACTCGCCCATGGGTAGCTTCCTGCTTATCGGTTATAGATGGTTTTTTTTAATATACCTTATCATATAATATAAATAATTACAAACGGAGATAGATATCTAAGCAAACGGTCATTCATCTTCAGCTAATTTCCTCAACTAATCACTTTGCTATCTACCCAGGATCGTACTGTTAGAAACCTCTATAGTAAGTGCTTACGAGTCTGACCTAGATCTCTTACTCAAGGCATTCGATAAAAGGTATTCACATACTTATCATTTTCAAAGTTCTCATACTACGCACACAACCTCATCATTGAAACAACATCCATCATTCCCAGATTCTTTTTTTTAACTACAGGTACAAGCCATAATAACTAAATTACGAAAATAACAGATATGCAACCCACACACATATGCAATACTACATATATAAATTGACAATAACACCCCCAAACTTGAAACGAGCATGCTGCTCAAAATAAAGAAAGTATAAGTGCAAGGCACGTTCCTGAGACGACAACCGTCAATCCTCATCCTCCTCATATGCATCAGCTGGATATGGAGGAAAATTGGGTGGCGTAGGAAAACGGACGGCATTGGCTCCAGAATTCAGTCCACAGTTCTCAAACAGCTCAACCAATGCAGTATTGAAGTCCACAGAATAGGCTATATAATTATCCGCCCGCTCCCAAAAAACATCCTCCACTTGATGATGACGTCGGGTCTCTGTCTCGAGTAAAGATAAACGGTCTCCCAAATTGAGACGGTGTGTGGGAGTCGGGGCCGGATGAGGGGGCGGAACCTGCACCTCGGGAGGAACTAGCGACTCTGGACGGATCGGACTCTAGTGTGTCATCATCGTCCTTGGTCTGGAAATAGGCAAGAATACCCGTATCGATCGGAGCTTGAGCAGTCAGTAGTGCTTCACTCTTTTCCCAGATAACCCCTGCATTGTGGCACAAATTGGTAATCAGATATGGATGAGGAAGCCCCCTGCACATTATCAATAATAGAGCCCTGAATGACCCGTCCAACATTAATGGATTTCCCTGTGATAATTGCATATGTTAACGCGGCATGATCCATAGTGACTGGGAGGTGTGACTTGTTGGTAGCAGTTTAGCAGAGACGAAAAAACCAAGCCTTAGCACATTTCTCTAAATTCGTCTTGTTAAAAAGCACGGCTACGCCTTGATTTGTCTTCCATCTGGATCCGACTCCACAAGGGTGGTGATTATCTCCTCATAATCAAGGTCCTCTGTTAAGTAGGTTGAATATTCGTCATCCTCTATGTCGGGCAACTAATAGGAACTGTTGATGGTGTGTTGATCAAATGGTACCATTTTTCCTCGGACAAATACCTTCAAGCCCTCGTGGCGCACCTTCAGATTGGCATAAAATTCGTGAACCACAAGTACATCTACATCGGCAGGGGGTCTAGTGAATTCGGTCCATCCCCGGTTTTGAATAATCTCGGCTATGTCAGGGTCATGTGCAATGAAAATTTGTATGCCTCGCTCCCGGATGATGTTCTTCGAAAGTAAGGCATTATAATGGTTAAAGGCCTCGTCATTCCAAAATAGGTGGGATCGTAACGATGAGATGATGAGGACTTTGGCATTTCTTATGGGCCATGATAACACTCTTGAATCTCCACGACTCACTGCAGTACACTACACACTCACTTAGCTCAAAGGAGGCATAAATTGTCGTTTGGACAATTTATCGAACAATTGGTGTGCAAGGTGCAATTTGGATTGTGTGGCCTCTATTTGCTCTCACTCTACTCTCCAACAACCTAAAAACAATGTTTTCTAGGACTCAAAGCACACCCACACGTAATTAAGTACAGTCAAATGAGCTTTTGCTCAACACCTAAGTGGGGGTGCTAATTGAAGAGGACATTGTCACAGAAAATGAGAAAAATGACAAATGGACTGCTTGTACCGTGGGATTCTTAGAGAAGGGATGATGTCCAAAGCTTTGGAGGTTGGGGCCGTGGATTTTCAGGTGTGACAAGGTAGGAAAGGCAAGAGCTGTCGAAAGTGTGTGGTGTGGGAAATTATAGGTGCTGGTAGTTGTGGCTTTTGTGACAGTAGATAGGAGGTGTGGGAAGTTAAAAGAGAGGTGGCAGTAAATTAAGAATTATTTTTTTAGGCGTGGGTGTGTGAGGCGCCGCGGCTCCAATATGTTGGCGCCGCAGCGCCAAAGTCTCGGGTGCTCTGGCTGGCATGGCTTGGCGCTGCAGCGCCAAAAGTATGGCACCCCGACGCTTATTATTTTTTTTTAATTTTTTCAATGAATAAAAGTTTAAAATTTTTATATTGGGTTGCCTCCCAATAAGTGCTTGATTTATTGTCTTCAGCCATACATCATGCCACTGTCACTTCGGGTCGGTGATAGGAATGTTATCAATCAGTCTCCTTTTAGTCCCGTAGTAGTGTTTCAGTCATTGACCATTAACTTTGAACACTGGCCCATCTTGGCACTATACTTCAATCACTCCATATGGGAATACTTCCTTTATGGTGAATGAGCCAGACCATCGCGATTTAAGTTTACCAGGAAAAAGTTTTAGCCTCGAATTGAATAACAATATTTGCTGGCCATGACGGAATTCTCACTGAAGTATTTGATTATCATGCCACTGTTTTGCTCGTGCCTTGTAGATCTTGGCATTCTCATAAGCATCATCGCGAAATTCCATTATTTCATTCAGTTGAAGGAGGCGTTGTTCACCCGCTGCTTTGAGATCGAAATTCAATTTTTTAACAACCCAAAAAGCCTCGATGCTCCAATTCAACTGGCAAGTGACACGCTTTTCCAAACACCAAGCAGTATGGTGACATCCCAATAGGTGTTTTGAAAGCAGTCCGATAGGCCCATAAGACATCGTCAAGCTTCATAGCCTAGTCCTTTCGGTTGGTATTTACTGTTTTCTCCAGGATCTGTTTGATCTCCCGATTGGATATTTCAGCTTGGCCATTTGTTTGTGGGTGATAGCCCAAAGCAACTTTATGCCTCACACCATATTTGGCAAGAAGAGCATTGAAGAGCTTATTGCAAAAATGTGTGCCTTCATCACTCAAAATGGCTCGTGGGGTACCAAACCTGGTGAAAATATTTTTTTGGACGAACTTGATGACGACTCTCGCATCATTGGTAGTTGTGGCAACGGCTTCCACCCATTTGGATACATAATCAACGACTAATAAAATGTATGTTTGGCCAAATGAAGGGGGAAATGGCCCCATGAAATCAATCCCCCAGACATCAAATAGCTCAACCTCTAAAATGTTATTTAAGGGCAGTTCTTGCTGCCTGGAGATGTTTCCAAGTCGTTGGCAACGATCACAGGTTTTGACCAACTGATAACTATCTCGAAACAGTGTAGGCCAATAGAATCCAGATTTGAGTACCTTAGCAGCAGTTTTTGTTGCTCCAAAATGTCCTCCATAAGAAGCAGAATGACATTGACTGAGGATTTCTTGCGCTTCCTCATCGGGGACACATCTCTGAATTATTTGATCAGGGCATCAATATCGCTTGGTTATCAATTTGCCACCAAACCGGTGTTGGTTCATAAGTTTATTGAAGTGAGTTTGGTATATTAAATACAAACCTTTGGTGAATAGCAAATTATTAGTGACAGCTATCCAAAATTATTTGGTAATTAGAGTTTAACATTTATCTCTAATTATTGTCTTTAGATCCCTAAATTTGTCTTTAACTAACAATCACTAAAATGAAAATACCTACTTATCGTTATTGCTATGTCATATCCTAAATAATGTATACTCTATACAAAAAATGACTAGTTTGATAACAAATCAGTACCATCATCACATGACGAATAGTATGTTAGCGTTTTAATATTTACTATAATTAACATATACTATTTAAATAAGTTTGTAGAAAAATAGCTTAAGTATGTCTTTATTTTTAAGTCCATTTTTAATACCTATTATGTTGATATCATATCTGATGATTTGTTTTATATTGTGTTTTTGTTTCATAATTGCTATAAGAATTATAATCTTTAACATCTAAAGATTTAGCTTCGCTGCGTAAATCGTAGCTAAATATATCATTTAGCATCGCTGTGTAAATTGTTGCTAAATGTATCATTTAGCGTGGCCAAAACCTAACGATGCTAAAATTAACAACATCTTGTGTTGCCAAGATTAGCGACTCTAATATTACAATATTTAGCGTCCCCAACATACTTTTGACGTAAAAAATTATGACATTTAACATCTGTAGATACTTAATTTTTATGCATTGCCCGATGATGAGTCTCTTATGGGGACAACCTCTAGAAGCTTGAAAAATTACAAGGATGAATGCGTAATGGAAAAGAACTCCAGGAAATTCAGGAAATACAAACAAACACCGGTCGGACATCCCTTATGTCTAGCCTACCTTCTCTCAAACCATAATACCCAGCCGGATATATTTGAAAACCCTAAATTCAGTCGGATGTGAGCCAGTTGTCAGTGAGTGTACTGATTGCCAATCCCTGAAATCACGAATCAGATTGATGTCCAACCAGATATAAAATTCAAAATTCATGTCTAGCCTGACATGTATCCAATTGTAAGTGTATAGGAAGATCTTCAGTTACCAAAGTCACGATGATGATTATGTCCGGCCGGACGTATATCTCAAAATATATATCCGGTCGGATTAAGTCGAGTTGTAATTGATGCAGCAGATTGGCAATGACTGGAGAATATGAGTCTTGTCTCCCCTTCTCATCTTTGGCCTCTGTCTGAGTACTATAAATTAATGCCCAAGCCACATTCAAAAGGATCTCTCTCTCTCTCTATCTCTCTCTCTCTCTCTCTCTCTCTCTCTATCTATCACACTCTCTCTTTTTCAGGCCCTAAACAAAGAACTAAAAAAAGTAAGCTTGAAAGAAAAAAACAGTAAGAAACCCCTAAGAGTTCCTCCACTTCCTACAAGAGTCCAGCAATCCAGGCATCCAGAGACGTATTTCTGAGCCAGTAAATACTAAATTTATGACCTGATGTCACCTTATTTACTTTTATACATATTGGAGTTTCTGGTGATAATATAGTATCTCCCTGCCAGATAGGAACATTTACTGCTTTATGTAGTTTACTGCTACTTTTCTTATTTTAGTATTGCTCTATTATTGTATTATATTATCACTTTCACTTATTATTTTATTGCACCATAGTTTATACTGTTATAATTCTTACTACATTTTTTTTTTTTTTTATCATTTTAAGCATGTTAGTTAGGTTATTAAAGTTCAGTTTATTATAGTTACACATCATGCTTTTATATCCGGCCAGACATGTCTTATATCCAGCCGGATACTCCTGATGTAATGCTTGTTCAGTCGTAGGATCCCTGTGGTATATAGGATGAAAACCCGGAAATAAGTTCCATATTTGATTCCAAATGGACAATAATATGATTCGTACTCGAGATAAAACTCGACGTACCACTGGGAGATGACCATTTCATTACAGTTACATCAAGAATGCATGTTTATTGCATATGTTATCATTGGCATGTGTCTTTGCGATTCTGGTTCCACGTAGTACCTTAGGTCGGACTTGATGTCATTGATAAAAATATCCAGACATCAAGCTAGGCTGGAAGGATATGCATTCTGATCCTTTTGATTCACATTTTATTATTACTTTAATAATTTCTAGACATTTGTAACTTATGGGTATTTACTTTCCTTATTGCTTTTATTATTCATGTTTGCTCTATTGCATGCGTTATAAACTATATTGCATGTGACTGTATTATAAGATATGGGGATACCTCATTTGAGAGTAAATATTATACTGGCATCAGTAATGGATCGTTCCAAACCCAAACGGGTATAAGGTCAAACCTTGCAAGGAATGTAGTGTGACCTTAAATCATTACAAGCATTTCATACATGGTGGCGACTCCTTTATTCTCTAGTTAGTCCCCCATAGGGCTATCTGTACTCTTTACGGGTTGCGAGCCCAATAGTGTAGTGGTCACCGACGTCATAGGAATAGCGGAAAACCCCACTTCGCTCCTACATCGTCGCTACCTAATATTCGACTATAAATATGAAGAATCGTCAATATATACCGTTGAATATAGATAGTGATGCTAAATGTCATACTTTTTAACGTCGCTACCAATATTCGATGTTAAATATTACAACATTTAGCGTTGATAATGAACTTCGACACGGAAAAGGTATACATTTAACATTGCTATGTAATTATTAACACTAAATATTGTAATATTTATCGTCGAATATTGGTAGTGACATCATGAATACGAGCAATTCCATTTTCCATAATATTACTTATTTAATGGTAGAACCCCTTGTTTTTTATACACATATTCGATCTAATTGCGATTAGATATATAATTATGATTAAATTGAAACTAAATCTGGTTTAATGATACGTGTATATTAGACAAAGACCCTAGGATTTACAACATAGTGCGCAGTTACAACATAATTTGTAATTGACATTGGGAAGCATCAATATAAGTTGTATATCCTTAAATAAAGTTTCTGGTCAAGATTTACTAACACGGGTCGGTAAGTAAAATCCGCTGAGACCAGTACATGTCGTATATCGTGACTTGGTCCGATGGTTTATCTCAATGAACCATGAGTCTCGGGAGACTCGTATAGACATGTAGGTGTATATTTGATAAACACTAAACGACTCATTGAAGATTTCCTAATAGATGGTACACCAACGTCAATAGGAATCTTCTCGAGTTGAGCGAGCATAGTGGTCCTTCGACTTGAGATACCACTGTAGATATATGAGTTATCCTCCACACTTTGATGGCAGTCACATTACCGATCTATTTAGATCAGACCTCCGCCTGTTCGTTGGCTGTGGACTGATACTCATGATATACTGTGCGTATCAAGATAGAATCTGTCAGTCCTGTGTACAGGGCATAGGCATCCTACACGTGTTTGCGTTCTAGTAAATCCATGGCCAGGGTATAACTTCATAAATCAGTTCCGAGTGTTATTTAGAGATCATAAATTGAAACTCGACGATATTATACCGAAAGGATTTGAAGTTTTTATATATATCCCAGGTATAATATGGATAGCCTCTGACGGAGGGATTATACGTATGCAATGACCTCGACTTGCATAGTTTAGCGAGATTATCCGTGGTCGTCATAATTCATGAGTGGGTGAATTATGGACACGAAATTGGATTTCGTGACGGAAAAACCTAAACTTAGAGAGTCCCATAATATGAAGTGTACTCGTTGAGCACTTGGGCAACGCGTTATGAATAATACAGATTATTCATAATACTTCATCGGATTAAGTGAGTTAATTCGAATCGTTTAAACGGTTAAATGATAACACATGCATTAGAGAATTTTGGTCATTTAATAATTAATATGTATTTTTATTTGATACAGGGACTTTGACAATATATAATAATTATAATAATTATAATAATTAATTATTTAGATATTTAATTGTTAAATATTTGAATAGTTAAATAATATCCATATTTCATAAATATTATGAAATATGTTTAATTATTATTGACACACATGGCATGATTTAATTAAGCTAAATGTGTACAAATTTGAGATGCTACTAAAAAGCTTAATGTTATTTAATTGGATTAAATTTTGTAAATGGACAAAATGCCCCTCCAAAGTCGGTTTCTTGTTTTAAAAAGGGAAAATGTTTTCTTTTCTTCTTGGCTTGCTTCCATGGCCGAAATACTCATCCAAAAGGCTCTCAAATTATTTCTTGATGATTCAAATAAGAAAAGGAAGGAAAAATCAAGAAAAAGCTTAGGAAAAATTAGAGATTAAAGTTTCGCGACGTTTCTTGGTTATTTATGTCGTTATTTGATATCGAACAAATGTGTTTAGGTGAAATATGAATGAATTATTCATATTAGATATTGAATAATTTATTCGGTAATTTTAAAAGTTTTAAAATTACGATTTCTCCCGAACAGCGCTTCCGCCGCGCCCTTCGCCCAAAACCCCAACAAAAAATGGTATCAGAACAGGTCTGATGCTTCATCCATTACATTAGTCATGCTTAATATATGATATGTAATCCAATTTTAATATTTGCACATGCATGTAATCAATATGTTTCTTGACTTTTCGGTTCTACGCTAACGGAAACGTAACAGAAATTTAATGGTTAAATTGAGTTATGTTTTCTAACATAGAATTGAGTTGTTTAGATAATGATTTAGATTAAAATTCTGCATTTGATGTGGAGCAATGCTTCATTGAGGAATATCCCCGCTTAAAATAAGGCTGTAAAGTAACGTGTATTGGATGCATGTTTCTTGGCCTGTCTTGTCAATACGGTTTATGGGTAACTTTCTATGGCTGCATTCGAGATCGTGCCAAAGCAGTGAGGGTGTAGTTGATAGAATTTTATCCATGCCGATTGTATATTGATACTAGACAAATTCAAGTGAAAGTGGAAGTCCTGAACGTGCCAAAGCTGTCAGGACTACATCGGTAGCTTGAGTTTATTATTGGCAAGTGAAGCCTTGATATGCCTCCTTGTGAACGTGCCAAAGCTGTCATAACGAGAAACGGTCAGGACCAAAATCAGGAGTCACTGGTGAGTGATTGACAATGAGTTGTCTACCTAATGAATATATATAGGCAAGATCGTGCCAAAGCTGTGAGTCAAAATATATTCATAGGATCCTACTCTCACTATGGAATTTGATTTAATTATTGAATTCTCGTTCTCTGTTGGGGTTACGGTATTACGTAAAGTAGTGGGAGACACTTCTGGGTTGAAAATCCATAACTAAAGCAGTGTGTAATTTTATGGAATTTGCTGCTTTTGTTTTCCTTTATTCTATATTGTTTATAGAATTATACTTCTAATCCACTGCATAGCATATTACTTGAATATGTTTTCTAATCCACTACATATTAATTAATTGTCAAACGAGACTTTGACACATGCCATAAATATATGTATTTATTTTTTAATGTAAATAAAAATACATATATATATATATATAATAATTATAATAATTAATTATTTAGATATTTAATTGTTAAATATTTGAATAGTTAAATAATATACATATTTCATAAATGTTATGAAATATGTTTAATTATTATTGAAACACATGGTATGATTTAATAAAGCTAAATGTGTACAAATTTGATTTGCTACCAAAAAGCTTAATGTTATTTAATTGGATTAAATTTTGTAAATGGACAAAATGCTCCTCCAAAGTCGGCTACTTGTTTTAAAAAGGGAAAATGTTTTCTTTTCTTCTTGGCTTGTTTCCATGGCTGAAATACTCATCCAAAAGGCTCTCAAATTATTTCTTGATGATTCAAAGAAGAAAATGAAGGAAAAATCAAGAAAAAGCTTAGGAAAAATTAGAGATTAAAGGTAATCTTCAATCCCCTTAAGCTTTGAAAGCATGTTTCATATTCTTGATTATCTAGTTTGATTCTAGGGTTTCTTCCTTTTATAAATTTGGGGCTTTTGGTGTTGGATGATGGATTTGGAAGTGTTGATCATGTGTGAAGTAGTTTTGAGTAATATTATTGTAATATTTATTCAATTTGATCATTTGATGATATGTTGCCATTCTAGAGTGTTATGACCACACTTGTAATGCCCAGAATTGTTCTCGGGTGGTTCATGTGTGGTGACTTTGATTGGTGTTTTGATTAATTGGATTAATCTTGAAAAAGTCGGATTAAAGCATGAAAAATTGATAATTATTGCTTCCGGATCAGATCTGGAAATATTGTTCATATGGTGATGGAAATAATGTCTTATGAATGTATTGGATGTGTTTTGGGTATTGGAACAATTTCCGGAAATTATTACGGAGTTAAAATAAGCGAAAACGGCGAAAAATGGCGTTACCAGGTGACTTTTGAGCCAATCGGGTGACGGGTGTCCAAACAGTGAATTTGTCACTGTTCGGGCAGCCCATGAACTGCCCTAATACTATTGGGGCTAACCTGGGTAGTCTTTATGTGTATCGGGTAGTCGGTTCGGTCAAAAACGCGTTTTATGCCATTTTACAGAGAAATATTTTCGTAAAAGTTTCGCGACGTTTCTTGGCTATTTATGTCGTTATTTGATATCGAATAAATGTGGTTAGGTGAAATATGAATGAATTATTCATATTAGATATTGAATAATTTATTCGGTAATTTTAAAAGTTTTAAAATTATGATTTCGCCCGAACAACGCTTTCGTCGCGCCCTTCGCCCAAAACCCCAACAGAATGTGCCTTAGAAGGTGTTGCATTATTTTCCATTGACACCTAGACTACAAAGATTGCTTATGTCGTTGCTTTTGTCGTGTCACACCGCATCTGATATGAGATGGTATTATGATAAGAGAGTTGGTGATGAGGGTGTTCTTAGGCACTCTGCTGTAGGAGCGAAGCGGGGTTTACGACTATGCCTATAATGCCAGAGACCATGGCACTATTAGGTATGCAGCCCTTAGAGAGTACGGATATCCCACGTTGGACTATCTGGAGAATCAATGAGTCGCTACCTAGTACGAAAAAGTGGGAATGATTTAAGGTCGTATTACACCATTCGCAAAGTACGGCCTTAAACCCATTTGGGTTCAGAATGGTCATTTACTGATGCCAGTATAATACTCAAGTTTGAAGAGAGGCAAAGTCATGTCTTATATTGTAAAATCACACAACAACAATTTAAAGCATATAATAGCATAACCAATTAATAATAAAAAAGAATAATAAGGAAACAAAATCGATAAACGTAAGCATCCAGAAATAGCAAAATACTAATTGAATGGAACATAATACATATCTCACCGGCCTAACTTCGGAGTAGGCTGGCTGTATATTTTTGTAGTCCTTGATGTTCGGTCAGACATATTACATGTCTAGCAAAATATAATTTTAAATTAGCAAGTCCGACAATACATAAATAACTATCAGTACAAATAAAGTAGTAATGGCATAATAGTAATAAGATGACTGTAAAATAGAACAATAAGAATAAAACAATACATAAACTAGAATAACAAAAGGAATAAAATCATATTTAAACTAGAATAGGTACATATCTCGCTAGTCTGGCTTCGTGGAATCCCGGTTGGATATTGTTTCACATCAAAGATATTCGGCCGGATATACCACAAGTCTGGCCATATTTTCCGTGTGAACTAGATAGATAGCAAATATAGAAGCATGCATTGCTACAGTAACATGCTGGAAACAACATAATCAGCCTTTCATATAATTTCCGGCCGGACATTTATTTCAAATATATTTCTGGCCAGACATTAATCAGATCTCATGATTCCAGTGATTGAAAATATGCACACTCACTGACAATTGTTATATATCCGGTCGAATTTAGGGTTTCAAATGTATGTACGATCAGACATGTTAGACGGAGAAAAGTTGGCCGAACATAAGTGATTTCCAGCCTGGACTTGGCTTTTTTCTGAATTTCTGGAGTTCTGTTCCCTTTCGGCATTTAACCTTGCAACTTTCAAAGCTTTCAGGTGGTGCTCCCATAAAAGACTCACCATTGGACTATACATAAAAATGAAATGTCTACAGTTACCCCCACTTTGATAGGCTTGTGCAATGTGTGACAATGAATAGTGAATCAAAGTCATTCATGTATTTTAACATACCTGGTTTGTCGGACATCGCCAGACTTACCTGGCTTTCTAATTATTTATTTGTTGATTTGACACACTCATAAAGTGGTTCTTTACTCCCAAGTATAAGTGTGTCGAAGTAATAAAATAACCCAGTAAGTCTGGGGTCGATCCACAAGGAATAAATTTAGTAAATTAAAATAATAATTTGAGTAAAAATAAAAAGGCTTGATCTATTTGAAGTGATTGGAAAATTTTAAATTGGATTACAATAATAAAATAAAATATTGGGGTTAGGGGATCCATTTTTAATATTTCTATAACATCCTGCATAATGTCGTGATGTTGCTAGGAGGGGACAGGAAAACCCAACTCCATAAGCCTCTAATGCTACTAAAATTTCGACATAACCTCTGCTAAAAATCATGAAAATTGGATCAAAGTCCAGCACCTCGTGGTGTCCTGATATTAAATACAAGAAAATTATTCTCAACTAATATTCTAAAAGACCTCCGGCCTGACAAAATCTCAACTTATAAGCAAATAGGCCTACGGCCTGACATAATCTCAACTCATAAGCAAATAGGCCTCCGGCATGACATAAGACAGATAATTACAAATAACTATGTGCTCAACACGATATAAAAATTACGCACATGATACAAATAAATAAAACTAAGACTGTGGGAGCCCAATTACACATCCCAGAACCATACAACGACTCAAGGCCGACTTTACTGCATCGGGGTGATCCGCTGTCTGCAAGACGTTTATGGAAACCTGTTAGCTCTTTAAGTCCAATGTGAACCTGCAAAACCAGTAAACAGTCGGGGTGTGAGCAATAAAGCTCAGTATGTAACTCGTGTCTTATGTAAATACATCAAGTAACATTAAGAACTTAAAAAGAAATCAGATATCTGTAAATATACACAAACTTATAAATCTCATCTTTATCCGATGACCTCTTACATGTATAATACCTTGATAACTCACTCACTACACTGAATACAACATCATAGTAAACTTATCTTCTCGAATCCACATTAAACTACACATCTATGGAATTCTGACATCTCTCATGCACAAAACTTGAAGCCATCAACCACATGCATACTATTTTTCCGCATTATAGTTATACCTTACATATTAACAACATCAAATTTCTCATAATCAGAATTAACTTATTATCTACCAAACCACCCAAACCCGCGGCTAAGGCCATCCCAAACCCATTGTGGTTTAGTCAGCTTAAACTATTGCTGGTTACTTCATATGGGTCACGTGAGCTAAAAATGTAAGCATTAACTAACAGTGAGCTGTAGAACATTTAATGAAACACTAAGCTAAAACCTCAAACCTCTATACAACATAAGATACCGACACTGGATTCAATTCATTGGAATCTTCACAAACTACATTCTGAATGTAGTAAACACTCAACACTCAACTTTTACATTAATATCACGAATCGGCCAAGCATCTCAACATACAATATATACATATACATACTTATAACATACTACCATCTTACTCATCGAATCTGAACTAGACATAACTGAACATTCATGTCAAAGAAAAATATCTACACCAAATAAGGAAACCAATTGTGCAGGGTCCAAATTCCAAAATCATACTGTAATAGAATAACAAATGCATCTAGCCTCGTAGGGCAGGCTATTTGCAAAAGCTAGAACTTCTATATCTAAGAATCATAAAACTTTAATAGAAACTCTGCAAACTATATAGGTTTGTAAAACAAGAAATCTCATATGTTAGAAAATATCCAAGCCAGCTGGGAGTAAAATCGAATTCAAAACATGTGTTGGTATATAAGATCAAGTAGTGTCAAAATCATATACATGGAATTCCACTTTGGTACTCTGTTGGAAATCAATTCTTTTATAAAAGTAAACAGTTATGCAAAAGGATTATCATGAAAATCCTCATAGTTGGAAATCACATAAAACCTTCTAAAATTTCTTTTATCTGAAAACTTAAAAAGGCACTGTAATAATTTGGTGATTAGGGGCGTTATATATCTCCATCCTCCTAAGCACCTGTCTGAAATCCTCTTAGTTTCTCTTAAAACTGTTTCTCTTGAAAACTCGTTTATAAACCATCATTCTGAAAAATCATGTCTCTGAGTATCAGTAGAAAACCTGACGCATAGGGGCATTACATATCGTCGTCCCCCCATACGCCTATACTAGTGGTCATGGGGCGTAACGTATCGTCGTCCCCCAATAAATGCCACTATCCTATCTCTGAATCTAGGGTCTATGGGCGTTACGTATCGCCGTCCCCCTAGCCGGAAATCTGGTAGTCTTGGGACGTTACGTATCGCCGTCCCCAAAGCCACTAAAACTCGAATCTAGGAACGTTACGCATCGCCGTCTCTCTAGTCCTACTCTATATGTGCACATGTTTAATCCATCAATTCCAGTAACCGTCAATTCCATAAGTCACATCTAAGGTGGATTTTTCCTCATGCATCCAAAAATCATCAAAATCATACTTTCAAAATCAAAACTTTCTAGGTCATTCTCAAACATCAATAAACTGTAAATCATTTCAGTTAATGCCTTATTTGCGGAAAAGTAAATTTAATATCAAAAGCAAATAAGTAAAAAATCAATTTGAAAAAAAAGAACCACTAACTATAACTAGGATCCAGAGCGTTATGTATCATCGTCCCCCTGGTCCTAGATCTGTATCTGTCTATGTACAATGTGTCTCCCTTTGAGTATGCAAAATGCATATGCATCATCATAGCAACCATATGATCATGTAAGTCATGTGATGCAATGTAATGCCATTATCCATATACACAACAGAAAAGTCAGCCACAGTCAATGAGTTGTTGACATCTTACTCATCCAATACATACAAAGTGGGCCCGTACCCCATTTCAACAAACGCATCCATATGAAAAATGCTCGCACGTGTCACCATACATATCAATACATACACATAAACATTAAGCTCATTTCATGTCTCACTTCATATTATATCAATAACAAGGATCCATACTTGTGATAGTCGATTATCCTAACCATACGTAATCTCCAACTTCATTCTCAAGAATATACCTTAACTATCATCTTTTAAACTAACATGTAAATCAAATATATATATATATATATATATATATATATATATATATAAATATATATATATATAATCAAGCTAGAAATCACCAATTTAAGTTCTCATCGAATGGGTTACGACTTACGAAGTTCTCGACTAAAATACGATAAAATCCCAGATTTTTCATGAACAACCAAATCAAGTCTATTTTCAATATTTTCAGTTTCAATAATCTTAAAACACAATTACATACTATTCCAAGCCACTAGTTCACTCAATTTTCGGTTTAGAAGTTTTGGAAAATCTTTCGAAAGTTTCCGCAAATGCTACTAAAGTGTCCTAAACCCTCTGAACCTACCCAGATTTATCCAAACATGTTCGTAATATCATATATAACTCATAACTATTGTTAAAATCAAAACATATCATTATAAGCAAAAACTAACTTTTACCGAAAACTTGTATATTTTGCTGGATCGATCAAACTCGTTCCATTTTCACTCGGATTCTACCGAATGCTCATATTCAATATACTAATACTCAAAAAATTCAATTTATATCAATACTTACTCTACGAAGGTGCTGGATACATCCGAACATTTAACTATAAACTTGAAATTTACGGATTTTTACCGGGAGGTCTTACCTAGATTTTGAAGGCATATACAGACTCCAAACGATCCTATGAACGCGCTGGAATAGAAAGAATTCTAATAGGAGCTACTGTTCATAATGGGTCACTATTCATCTGAATATTCATTCCTCATTTTGCGTGCAATCGTGCATGGAACGTAAAGTCTGTCCCCGCCAACTTGTAGTACTCTCTGACAGCTTTGATTTGGTGAGTGGCTCGGGTCATGAAATAAAGCGACGAGTCAGGATTGACAAACCCATGTGTGCACAACTCCACCTCCATTTCTCACCGTTGCCGAAATTTCTGTGGTGCCACCAGTAGCGGGAGGATGGGGGAGCTCCGGCCCATCCTTCTGGGGTGGTGCGACGGTTGGCGGTGGTTGGGGTATGGCCGGCGCAACCAGAATTTGGTAGAGCGAATTTTTGGGGGTGGGGGGTCGAGTTGAGAGATTGAGAAGTTTTTTCCTTTTGGAAATTTCAGAAAACTATGGGTATTTATAGAAAACATTCTGAAACCTACAAACTGACCCCCGAAAATTATAGTTAGGCCTCTGTCATGGTTTTTCATGGAAATTTATATTTTTGAAGCCATTCTAATACAAATTACGAAACATGTTCAACACGAAAGTTGTTCATCTCGGAAAAACGAGTCTAATGGTTTAAGAATTAGCTCAATCAAAGTTCGTTTAAAATTTTAATAGCTTAACCAATAAACTTTCTTCGTATATAATAATATACATAAATCGCGTAAACGGTTCTTTAATGTCATGCGATTTCCAATACATCAAATATCTATTTTAAATTATTTCGAGCTATATTTCAGTACTTAAACTCTTATTCTCCGATATAGTCTCATTTTGAGACCCGATCTGCAATATAAAATCCTTCTGGAAGAGTTTCCGAACTCTTGGATATTACAATTTCAAATTTAGAAATCTCACTTTTATAATATATAAATTATCATTATTACCCAATTAATTTATTCAGGAATTAATTATGCTAAAGCATATAAAACCAGCAATAAAGGTTTGATAATTTTTATCTATAACAAGTTCAATTAGGTACTCAAATATGCCAAATAAATAAAACCAACCACATAGGCGGTAACAAAGTTTTTCAATAATTAATCCATATTTAAATTAAATTTTAGTCATTAGATTATAATTTATATATTATAATATAAGTGAGACTAATCTATATTTTCATATTAAAAGCTTCACCCTTTACCCCAGTAAAAAGAAATTAGCTACTCATAATTTGAATAAAAACACACATAATTTTATTAATGTAAGAAAAAGAAAATACAAGAAATCTTTTAAAAAAATAAAACACATAAGAGCTAGAAATCCATAAAATTTTAGAGAAAACTATGGAATTCAGACTGAGGAAACTGAGGTGCAGAGCACCTCTGGCTATGCAATTGTATTTGACAATTGCTTCCACCAATTTCTCCACCAAATATTCAAGCATGTTTGGTGGACATGTGACAATCGTAAATTGTCGTTTTTTTATTTGATTTTAATATTTACATATAAGACACTTTGGATTCTTTTATCAATTTCTCTTTTGAAAAATTCAGAACTAGAAACACTTATCAACACTAAAGTTGTAGATCTTTGAGTCTTCTTTCATCTGTAACTAGAATCACTTCAATCTAATATCTGAGTAAAAGATTATTGCCAAAATACGAACATTACGCAGAGCTAAATTTTCTGAATTTGTACACTTTTAGAACGCTCTTTCAAGTTTTTGGCTTCCAAAATCCAAATGTCATGTCTATTTTTCTAGTTATGCATCCAAAGTATTATTTCACCTACATAAGAAATAAAAATCACAATAAAAATATATAAAATATAAATTTAATTATTATTTTATAAATATGCTAAATTAAAGGGATTAATGAAACTACAAGTGTAAAATGATTAATTTTTCTTTTAATAAATGTGCACTTTTTAGTGTCCATCACACCCCAGCCAGCTTATTACCAATCGCTAGTAATTTAAGTGAAAAAATTTTAAAAAGACAAATTTGTATCCAAATTAATAATTATTTTCCTTTTTCTAAATGATCAAATAATTAAATTCTCCTGTATTTTTTACCATTCTTCCATACATACATAAAATAAGGTATAAATCTATTCATTGTACCAACAATATTCACATGTATTGTTGAAAGGAGAGTAATATTTTTTTTCTAGAGTTATATCAGAATTCACACCTTTTTGGAAATGGAAATTTATTTATAAACACAAAAATAGTTTTTTTTTTTTAAAAAAAATAATAATAATACATCTTCAATCCTTATAACGAAATTTGGATCAGTGACTCTCAAACTAATTGGCTTTAGGGCACTAAGTGTTAAGACACCCTTTCAGACTTAATTGCTTGGATATCATAGATTTAAAAAGAAGAAGTGTCTGATTTCCTTTAGCTTTCTCTTTAACCCATGTAACAAGCTTTGGGCCAATGACTCCCAGACCTGTTGGCCTTAGGACACTAAGTGTTAAAACACCCATACGAACTTAATTTCTCGAGTTACAGAGGCTACGAAATCAAACCTATTTAAAAACATATTATTTATTATTTTTTTTACAAACTCAAGCTCTTTCATTTTACGCGAACAATCACTGCTTACTGAGGCAAGATGTCCGGTTACTAAGTAAAAACTTGATTATTATCATTTTTTTTAACCAACTCAAGCTCTACTGTTTTACACGAACAATCATTGCTTGCTAAGGCAAGATGTTCGGTTACTAAGTAAAAGCATGATTATTTTTTATTATTAATTTTTTTGAATAAAAATACAAATTCCACTTCCTTTAGATGTTACTTCCAACAAACTAGAGAACTGAACATTACAAAATTTTCACTTACAACCCATGTTCATATATTACAGTGTATGTTGAAAATACCTGTCAAATGAGCATATGAAGATCAAATTTAATCAATATTATGATGAATTAATAAATTTAAATGATTCAAAAGGAAAGAAACAAAAATAACTTGTTACGAATTAAATTGAGATATGTCTCAGGACCGAAAACTCCTTACACTGCCATCTCCGAACAACAATTCCACTTGGTTAGTCAAAACTTTATTGTTAGTTTGTGTGTAGTTTTTTTTTTTTTTGAAAACACAAAACAATATCAAAACAAAATAAGTTATTTTACACATAAAATAATAACAAAGCAAAATCAACATAATAATTTTTTTTTTTTTTAAAAAAAATAATAATAATACATCTTCAATCCTTACAACGAAATTTGGATCAGTGACTCCCAAACTAATTGGCTTTAGGGCACTAAGTGTTAAGACACCCTTTCAGACTTAATTGCTTGGATATCATAGATTTAAAAAGAAGAAGTGTCTGATTTCCTTTAGCTTTCTCTTTAACCCATGTAACAAGCTTTGGGCCAATGACTCCCAAACTTGTTGGCCTTAGGACACTAAGTGTTAAAACACCCATACGAACTTAATTTCTCGAGTTAGAGAGGCTACGAAATCAAACCTATTTAAAAACACTTTATTTATTATTTTTTTTACAAACTCAAGCTCTTTCATTTTACGCGAACAATCACTGTTTACTGAGGCAAGATGTCCGATTACTAAGTAAAAACTTGATTATTATCATTTTTTTAACTAACACAAGCTCTAATGTTTTACACGAACAATCATTGCTTGCTAAGGCAAGATGTCCGGTTACTAAGTAAAAACATGATTATTTTTTATTATTAAATTTTTTGAATAAAAATACAAATTCCACTTCCTTTGGATGTTACCTCCAACAAACTAGAGAACTGAACATTACAAAATTTTCACTTACGACCTATGTTCATATGTACAGTGTATGTTGAAAATACCTGTCAAATGAACATATGAAGATCAAATTTAATCAATATTATGATGAATTAATAATTTTAAATGATTCAAAAGGAAAGAAACAAAAATAACTTGTTACGAATTAAATTGAGATATGTCTCAGGACCGAAAACTCCTTACACTGCCATCTCCGAACAACAATTCAACTTGGTTAGTCAAAACTTTATTGTTAGTTTGTGTGTAGTTTTTTTTTTTTTTTTGAAAACACAAAACAATATCAAAACAAAATAAGTTATTTTACACATAAAATAATAACAAAGCAAAAACAACATAATAAATTTTTATTTTTTTTATTTTATTTTTTTTACATGAAACAACAACACAAAAACGAAAACTTTAATTGAAAGAAAAACACAACAATGAAACATAAAATAAAAAATATCTAGTCAGTTATCCCCTCCTCAACCAAATTGAGACATTATCCCCAATGTCAAAATAAGAAGAAACAGAGTTTAGATGCCATCACCTGGTTAGTATGGAATTGACAATTAAATTTACGACTATTTAAAAGAAAAATTACAGATTAAGATCAAAGTCCACTCTACGCTTCTTGCCATAATCATTATCAAATCAATTCAAAATAAGTTAAGAGTTGATCAATTAATTCATCCATTTTTCTTGCAGCTAGGATGATATATTTTACCCATTTCGAAATGAACCCAAGTCTTTTGGCATCCACAAGAAATACTAAAAGAAAATCAAAAAAATATATCAACTTTAAGTTGTCCAATGTATTTTTGGTGAATGTTCAAGTTTGCCCATGATGCCACTGTGAATATTTCTTCCATTATGCCCAGCCCACATAGTAAAGTAATAAAAGCGTCAACATGATTAATCATTTCAGTAAGTCTTTCAGACATACTTGAGACAATATATTCTTCTCCATTTGATTTTCCGATGAGGTTTGCGTCTGCGAAAGGTTTTGGAATGATCCCCAAAACTTGACTGCCACCTTATTGTATGGCCTTTGAAACACATCCCACCAATCCAAGATTGTCACTGCCATATATTAAGTGCATGTTTCTTTCCGCCATAACTCTATCCAATTCTTTTGCAGCCTCAATAAATTCAGGTTTAGTTCCAAAGCTAGTTCCACAAAAGACACAGATATCAGTGACTCATCGTCTTGAAGTTTTCTCCATTTTTGCTATCTCTCTTATCTAGATGTGTTAAAGAGAGTAATGACGAGCTGAATTTATAGTTCCTAAAAAAGGGTGAGTAATAAATGCACTAGTACCTGCAAAATGACAATTGTCAGATGAACAGTAAAATTGATCGTGAATGTAAAAAATTTTAGATACTGTCGGGAAAAGTAAAAGAAATCAAAAAAGTAAATTAAAGTAAATCAAAACAGTAATTTAAAGTAAAGGAAATCAAAGCAATAAATTGAAAAATATGTATTGGTAGTTGTGATTGTGGCTTACATCTTCCTCTGGTTTTATGTCTAGTAATGGATTGAACGCCCTCTATGGGTCGGGGATATGCTTCCCATCCAATTTTCTTATAAATTGGCAAATAGAGACTTTTAAGGTCAGATTCCCGAGACTGTATTGTTGTCTTTCTTTTTGAAATTGTGTATACAAATTGCGAATTACTCGATGAACATGTTCATTAGGATGTGTCTCAAAAGTCAATGATATATCATCTAAAGACTCCATACTCAAGCCATCTCTAATGAATTAAAATTTATCTTCGCGATTGTCAGACACCATTCCTAAATAACTACAACGAGTGTTGCACGTCCAACATGCACATTCATAACAAACACCTAATTATTTAGCTCTTCGTTTTTTAGCATAGGTGTTTTTCCTTAAACCAGACATGTAAGAAATGAAATAGTCAGATGACTCACATTCCAAGCAAACCCTTACTTCAATTATCCAAAGAATATCACTAGGAATACCATGAATTATAAGAAGCCTCATTCTTTCATGGCGTACTTTGTAAATTTTCATCATAGCATTTTTGGGGGGGGGGGTAAAACGATAGTGGAGTTTTGCGAGATTTTCTTCCATGCCTTGCTTGTAGGGTATCAATATCTTTAGGAAACTGAAGGAACCGACTTAGAGTCACAGAGTATCGTTATCCACTGTTTAACGGGGGTGCAAGATTTTGAGAAAAAGGGAAAAGATATGTAAAGTACATTTCACTTAGAAAATATTATCCATGTTTATTATGAATGTATATGAGTAATGATTGAATATTTAAGATTGTGGCAAGTATGAACAAATCTTGTATGTGATCAATGTTGAGATAGATGTGTTTATATCACCAGTCTTGCATATTATATCAGGACCTTAAGGGATGGTTTTGTAGTCTCATGCCGGTCATGTCTTGTATATATTAGGATGTGACAGTACTGATGGAGGAGTATTTTAGGGTCTCCATCCCTATTTAATTTGGCCATGTCCAGAATCTTGGACTCGGCAGGTTGTTGTTCTTCAAAAGCCCTTGTGTCATAGTCTGGTAGGTCTTCATGTTTGCCTTTTATCTTTTGGGCAACCGATTCCATTTGCTATTTCAACTTTAGAGTTCGGCCTCAACTCGAGAATTGGCCATTTTATCTGCAGCATATTCTGCTAAGTCTTCATCATCATCTAGAGTGGGGATTTCTTTCGCCACCTTCTTCTCAAGTTCCCCATGCCTCCTATCGCCTATTCCGGCCCCTGCCACCTGAGGTTCCATCATGTTGGCCATAACAATTGCCAAAGTTTGTAGCTATTCAGTAATTTTGTTCAAGTTTTCATCCAATCTGTCTACACGAGATTCTTTGTTGTTGGCCATTTCTGAGCTTGTTAATTGTCCTCTGACTAATCTCCCTCCATCTCAAATCCAACGGGCCGCTATGATGACTTCATCCAAAAAGTGTTAGCGTAATGCATATATGCATGTAATGCATGAAATACATAGTATGGAAAAACATTAACATATATCCTTCCAATCTTATTCCCGACACACGTGCTAATTCCAATATATTTCTCCTAGGTTTGGCTTAGCTTATGTACCAACAAAGGTATACAAACTTGTTCTCTCCTATTCTAAAAAGTAAACCTTGGCTATTTTAGTTCTTTTCCATTGCTAAAAGACAAAGGTTGCCCATTTATAAATGACTAAGTGTAATATGAGGATCATGTTAGTGTTTAAAAGTTGTGAATTGGAACCTTAATAGTCCCAGCCAATGAGGTGGGAATTAAAATATTTAAGTGCATCCAAATGGACATAAACAAGGCGTACCCTTCAAAATGAAAGCCAGTACAAGTATCAGACTCATGTTTTTAGCATTTTTGGACCATAATTAAATATTCTAGGCCCATCAAGATTTTCATACAATTTGGCATGATAGCATTTTAAAGTATTCAATTGGATTATTATGAAATGCAACCATGTGCTAGTTAAAAGCCCAACAAGTTTTGATTCCATGGTAAAAGGATGAAATGGCTTCAAATGGTTAGGGCCCAAAGAAAAAATTATATAGGCCATTCCTATAAGGAAGCAACTACTAGTTTACATATGGACCTAGTCCAAGGTAAAGGCTTAGGCTCTCATTGGTGCAGTTTTGTTGATGATTAGGTCTCCCCACCCAAGGTTTCAATCGACCGATAAACGCACCTTTTTTATTCCAAAAGATATGTGCCAACAAGTGATGTTTATCATCACATAATGATCCACCGCCTTGAGTGAAAATGATTTCTCGATATGTAACGCCATCGGGGTTTAGAAGTGTATGCAAACTAATGAAGATATGGTTAACCTTTATCTCGCCATGAATACTATAAGACATTTTTCAAGGGTGATTCTCTATCCCTATTATCGTCGCCATCTGTACGAGTGAAGCTGGGTTTGCCGCTATGCCTATCATACCGACAACTATGATACTGTTCGGTTCGCAGCCCGTAGAGAGTACGAATAGACCATATGGGATTACTTGGATAATGAAGGAGTCTCCACTATTGGACAATTATGACCCATAGCGTCAGTATTTGTAAAAGACATTGTGGTTTTTGTACAAATTAACTATGTGACAATGGAGATTGCATTTTATCATTTTGTAATTTGATTACTTGAATATATAAATGATAAAAGTCCTTATGATTAGTTCCGGATTATAAGATATGAGACAATATCAATCCATAAAGGTTTAATCATTAAATATCCCAAGTCGTAGTATTATCGAGACTGGACATCGATAATGCGGAATAGACTAGTATTGCACTAGTGCATGTTATGGAAGTGTAACATCATAGTTCTCATATATTTAAGTATTGGATACTTATGCAAGTGTGATAGGAGGTTGTGTTTACCGATGGTACGGAAACAGCTTCACTCTGGATAGACCCCTCAGAATCACATTGGTAGTATGACTATGTGTCTATGGGAATTCGAATCAGGGTAGGTGTATTTGGTCTTAACCTGAGACTTGCATCGCTAGTACTTGCGACAATTAATACGCTTTGGTTTTGGTCTTCCAGGACTTTAACAGGTTCTGTGTACGCCTCTTCTGGGTTTATTGAGAATCCTAGTGTATTGGGTGTGATGTCAAGATAGAAATATCACTTCAGTCATATGGAGATGATGATCACGCAGGGATACATAACTGGTACTCTAATGTGTTGCAACCATCGGGATAATATGACAAGGTCATGATTATCCGATTAAAGAGACTAGTTGCTCGTGATCTGATATATGCTTCGTACGGAGCAGACACTATTCCAGCCCCAGGCCTTGCATGTGACATCCGATACTGGATCACAATACGCAATACTACGTATACTACGCCTGACAGAGATTAAATATTCCTTTAAGAATATTTCTGGAGAATTGGGTAGGCACGGTGCTTTGCTAGAAGCCAACCATGTCTCGTAAATCGATAAAAATGTGGTACGAGGTACGCACGTGTTTGGATAGTCCGACGACTAGATTTACTGCCAACATATCAAGGGATCTCATGGGTCGATTCCCGAAGATTCACCGATGATGTATGATTCTAACATAATTAATCTAGGATTAATTACGGAGAGATTTTATCTGGGATAAAATACTATTAGAAGAGAGAGAGAACGATTAATTCAGAATTAATCGATAAAATAATATATTCGATATATCAAATGAAATTGGATTCGACGTGAAATTAAAATTGGATTTTAATTCGCGCTAATGAATTAATTTAGAATTAATTCGCGTGCGACTTTAACGATAATTTTGCTAGGCATAATTATTTAATTAAATTTGATTTAATTAAGTCGCAACGGAAAATTCATTAATTCAGAATTAACGAACCTGAGCCCATAATGTGTTTGTGGGCCCACTCCGATTTTGAATCTAGTGGGGCCCACAAGTCACATAACATGTCACATCAATTGTCACTTCAGTGATGGAAGTCATGTCAACTTTTTGGTGATAGACATCTAGTCACTTTATGATTGATGGAGGTAGTTGGAGGCATTAAATGGTTTTTCCCTCCAAAATTTGTTTAGCTTTTTGGAAAAGCATATACCAAAATTGGTGAGAATTTTTTGTATTAGGTTTTTAGAAAAAAAAACAAAATATCAAAAAGCTCTCTCTCTTCCCATTTTCTCTCTTTGGCCGAGACTTGCAAGAACAAAAGGGAAATTTTTGTTGCAAAAATTTCCAAAGCTAGCACTTAAAGGAATCATACAAGGTGATAGGGAAACCATTCCCAAGAGCTTGGGATGACCTTAGAAACCCAATATCCACCCAGTATGAAACACTGGGAATGATTTAAGGCCCCACTACACCCTTGCAAGGCCTGACCTTAAACTCATTAGGGGTTGGAATTGTCCCTCATTGATGCCAGTATAATACTCATGTTTGAAGAGAGGCAAAGTTATGTCTTATAATATAAAATCACACAACAGCGATGTGAATCATACAATAGCACAACTAATTAATAATGAAAAAGAACAATAAGCAAACAAAATTGATAAACGTAAGCATCCAGAGACAACAAAATATTAATTCAACAGAACAAAATACATATCTCACCGGACTGGCTCCGGAGAAGCCTTGCCAGATATTTTTGTAGACCTTGATGTTCGGTCATACATATTGCTTGTCTGGCCAGGTATATTTGTAAGTCATAAAGTCCATAAAATACATACATATTTATCAGTACCAATAAAGCATTAATGGCAGATATATTTGTAAATCAAAAAGTAAAAAAATACATACATAACTATCAGTACTAATAAAGTAGTAATAAGAAGATTGTAAGCAGAATAACATGAATAGAAAAATAAGTACACTAGAATAACAACATGAATAAAACTATAAGTAAACAATAATAGATACATGTCTCCCCGTTTCGCATATATGATGTCTTACTGGATATACCAAAGGTCTGGCTAGATTTTCCACATGAACCAGATTGATAACAAACATAGAAGCATGCATTGCTCTAGTAATAGGCAAGAAACAACATAACCGACCTTTTGTATATTATTTCCCAGTGGTAAGTGGAATCGTATCCCGAGTACAAACCATACTACTGTCCATTCGGAATCAGCTATGGAATTTCTTTCCGGGTTTCCATCTTATATACCAAAGGAAAATAATAATAATTGGATCCGGCTAGATATATTTGATGTTAAGAATATCCGGTCGGATATATCATTGGTATGGCTGGATATCCTTCGTGGACCAGGAGGTAAAAAAACAGAAATATACATATTGATAACAAACTGACCATAACAAGATAATAATTAAAGCGATTGTAAAAAACTGGGAAAATAACAATAGAGCGGTAAAATAGTACCAACTAAAAAATAGTAATATAGCTGGATGTTTGCATCATTTGGCCATATATTTTTATGACAATCGTATGTCCGACCGGACATATATCAAGTCCGGTCGGAGATACTATTTCAGCACAGTGGTGCATATACGTAGAAAATAAATGTTATAGGACCCTCAAGTCGTACCTTTTAAGTGTAGCTGTCTCAGAAAACACCTCTGAAATCTTTGATGATAGTTGAATTACTTGTCGGAAAGAAGAGAACGTCAGAGGACTCACATGACTTCCTTACTATTTTTCTCTCAAGTTCTCTCTCAAATTTCATGATTCTGAGTTTTTCCATAAATCATCCCATCCTCCCATTCGGAAGAGTTTGGGCACTAATTTATAGTGCCCAAACTAAGACTGAAAAGGGAAGGGGAGATCAAATCCCCTTCATGTCTCTTATGACTGCCCATATGTAATGCCAGCTACGACTCAATCTATGTTCGGTTGGATATTTATTTTGAGATATAGGTTCGATCAGACATTAATCAAGTCCGTGATTTCGATAATTGGAAATTTGAAATTAGAAAATAATCATAAAATAAGGGTATGGGGTCCTCAGGTCATACCTTTTAAGTGTAGCTATCTCAGAAAGCGCTTCTAAAGCTTGGATAATCGCTGAATTACTCGTCGGAAATAGGGGAATGTTAGGGGACCCACGAGATTTCCTTACTATTTCTTTATCAGGTTTTTCTCAAATTTTAGGATTCAGAGTTTTCCCACTAATCATTCCAACCTCCCCTTGTGAAGAGTTTAGGCACTGATTTATAGTGCCCAAACTAGTTTGAAAAGGGAATGGGAAATCAAATCTCATTCATGTCTCCATTGATTGCCAATCTGTAGCATCAGCTACAACTCGATCTATGTCTAGTCGAATATTTATTTTGAGATATACATCGGTCGGACATTAATCAGGTCCGTGATTTCAGTAATTGAAAATTTGGACACTAACTGATGGCTCAATACATTTCCGGCCAAACATTTATTAAAATATATGTATGGTCGGATATTAATCAGATCTCATGATCCTAGTGATTGACAATATGCATACTCACTGACAACTGTCATATATCCGACTGGATTTATGGTTTCATATATATGTCCAGCCAGACATGTTGGACTGACATAGGTGACGTCTAGCCCGAACATGGCTAATTTACTAAATTCTCTGTAGTTCCCTTCCTTTTCAACATTTAACCTTGCAACTTTATAATATTTCAGGTGGTTACCCCATATAAGACTCATCATTGGGCTATGCGTAAAAATAAAATGCCCACATCTGTTGCTGCAACTGAGCGGCAAGACTTTGATGCTATTTCGCTGAGGACTCACGTAATGTAAGGCTTGGCCGCGCATCTGATGGTTTTATTCCTTTTAGAAAAATGTATAACTCCTACAACATGTGGCATGTTGTAATTGTACCATATAACTTACCACAAAGGAAATGTATGAAAGACCATTTCATATTCCTGTCATTGCTTCTACTGAGTCTACGTTCCCACAGTAATGATATTGATGTTTACTTGAGGCTGTTGATTGAAGAGTTGCATACATAGTGGAATATCAGTGTAACTACCAATTAAGCAGTTACTGAGCAATATTTTCAAATGCATGCGACTTTATTGCGGACTATTAACGACTTTCCAACTTATGGTTCTCTAACTGGGTGGAGTATTAAGGGTTATATGGCATGTCTAGTGTGTGAGGGGTGTTACATCTTCCCAATGTTTGCAAAAAAATAATATATACGATCATGGAAGATTTTTAACATAAGCCATCCCTGAGGAGAAGTAAATTATTTAACGGTTGTCTAACACCTAAAAACATGACCAATAGATTATCTAGATTTGACATACTTTGCCAACAATAAAGACTCTCGTAAATACCCCGCTAGGGGAGCATCCTAATAATAAAGATTATCATCGCAAACATCAACCCGAAGAGTTGAATTGGATGTGAAAGAGCATTTTCTCCGAGTTAAAGTACTGGGGGAGTTTGAGTCTGCAATGCAATTTAGATGTGATGCACATTGAGAAAAACCTATGCGAAAATTTGGTTGGCACCTTATTAAACTTTTCGAGGAAGACAAAAGACACTGAAAATACATGTTTAGACTTGCAGGATATGATGATTCGCAAAGATCTATACTTGCGATCCACTTCTAAAAGCTATGTAAACCACATATTTGTTACGTTCTTACTTTGGTTGAAAGGAAGTCATTATGTGAGTGGTTGAAAACAGTAAAAATTTAAAATTTTATATGTCATATTTAAAAAAAATAAATATATATTATTTAGCATCGCGATAAACAAGCGACACTAAATCTCAATCATAAGTTTTTAGCGTTGCCAAATGGCGACGCAAAACGTATGGAGGGAAAAATAAAATTTTTTAATTTTTAATTTCAACATTTAACGTCGCTTACTCCATAGGCGACGTTAAATGTTCAATATTAGCGTCGATTATGAATACTGCAATGCTAAAGGTATATTTTCATTGTCGCCACTTATCAACAAAACTAAAGATATAATTTTAGTGTTGCAAGACTTGACGGCGCTAAAAGTTCTTTATAAACATAATAGAATAACCATTTCGGCAATTCTCTCAAACGTAATCTCTCTACTCTCAATCACAGCGATTCGTACATAAAAAAGGTATGTTATTATTTTGATTTTTGGTTTTTTTTTTATAGCAAATTAGGATTGTGTGAGAAATTTTGAAATTCCCGTACAATCCTAAGCACTTGGTGTGCCAATGACACACTAAGTGTTTAGTTGTTTGCCTCAAGTAGGAAAACAGCCACTTTGGAGCCTCATTTGAGGCAATGTTAAGTGCCTCAAATAAGGCACATTAATTACCTCAATTTACGGCACTGCCGTAATTTATTTTTCAGATTTAGCGTAACTGATCTTTGATTTTTTTCAGATGGCCATTGAATAATACAATAGACCCGTTCCATCCATCGACAGTATGGCAGATTCTACCTCTGAGCAACCTGCTTAGGCCACTGACCAGACCCCCACTGTCAGAATATCTCAGGGTCATACAAGGGATTTGGAGTTGGCGCGTCACTTGAAGGCCAACAAACAAATAAATATTGATTCACATATCTGATAATGGAGAGAGACAGCTAGACTACCACATTCCAAAGTTCACCTTCGTAATTGGGACTATTGTGCGGTATGAATCTCCTCAGCAGCACACGTACTGGACGAAGATATTGGAGCAGACGTGCCATGACTTATTTGCGGTCTTGTCAGTAAATATCATTTAAGTATCAATTTTATTTTACATTTTTTTAATAAAGCATTTAACTATTGTATTTTTTTATGCATGATTGGTTCGATGTTGACTTGACCACTCCGTATATGGTCAAGTACATCGACCACTGCATGGTCAAGGAATACTCGAACTACCAAACGAAGAAATTCAAGCCTATCTTCAACGAGCATGGTATGGCTATGCTGTTTCCTATCGGCCGTATGAGATTAGTGAGGAAGATTGAGTTTATCTACGTATTAAGTTTTAAATTTCCAGAATATTTCATCTTGTAGTCTTTTTGAAATAAAATAGCAACTAACTTCTTTTTGTTGAAAATTTGTGAGCAGAACAAAATGAACATGTAGAATCTGTGGTTCAACAATATTGGAGGCTCTAAGCTATTTTCCGCATATCGCGACAAACACACCGAGATAAGTGGATATACATTTACTTAACTATATTTTAATAATATTTAATATTTTTCCTCTACAACAAAGGAGTACGGGAATGTGTTACAACCTCTCTCGATACTTGATTTTTTCTAGCTCACCCACAACACTCAAAATAAAGGTGATGCCACCCGAGAGTTCTATGGAAGTCTTCAATTATATAAATTATATAAAATTTCAATATTTTCCTCTAACACCGAATCTTAAAATGTAGGAACGAATGGTGGACATCCAGATATAAAACCTTACGCAGGGCTTAAGCCTTTGGCTGATGAGGAGATTTCACGTTAAATGTTCCAGAATACCGCCTCTTACAACATCAGGCTTGGTACTCGTCGAAAGGCACCATCAACTACTTCTTGATTATTCGACTCATCACTGGAGGTCATTGTCTTGAGGGAATAGTTGAATCCGACTCAAGACCGGTTATACTAGTTGTAGAATGAGAAGGAATAGCACGATCAGAAAATGGTGAGCTTTTGGCGCTTGTGGAGAGATCGCTTGCTCATGGTAGTGATGTAGGGTTGGCCTCCATATTTCCTCCAAGCCAGACAGACACAAGACCGACCCCGACCGATCATCCAATATGATTTTTTTATTTAATGTAATAATTTTTTTTGTAATATAAAATATTTATTATATATATTTTTTCAAACTTTTTTAAATTTTAAAAAATAAAACATTATTAATATATATATATATATATATATATCAATAATTATATATATATTTGAATAACATTTTTTTTTTTAATGTTTTTCTATAGATTTAGCGTTAATAGAATAATGTCGACTCCAAAAGTGTTATATCTATTTCGCTGGATATATGTTTCACCGACGATAATCGGCATATAGCTTAAGCGACGCTAAAAACTTATTGCCATCCTTTATCGTTGATTTTTTACGTCGCCATGTTTGGACGCCAAAACTTTTGGCATCAATTTTGTCATTTTTAGCGTCGATTCGTGGCAACGTTAAAAACTCGTATTCTTGTAATGAATGTAAAGATTAATTGTAATCAACAAATTAATATTTTTGGGTCAGCAACTTTATGAATTGATTCTTATTTGTAGGGTGATAATCCATGACACAATCCATCAATTCAACAAAAATAGAACATAAAATTCAAACTTGACTCGAGGAAGTTTAGATATCATGATATCCATGACACAATCCATCAATTCAACTTTAGATATCATGATTAATAAACACATTAAATGCGTGTAAAAAATTAATATACTGATAGTTTTTAGTTAGGGATTGAAGTTTATGGCATACAAATTCATTTATTAGAATATTAACTATTTATGGTAATTTTTTATAACAATCACCTCGGGGACGATAAAAGTTTATTGTTGTACAACCCGATCAAGATGGTTAGAAAGGCCAAACAATATGAGGAAGATTACAGAAAAGATTCGACCCTGGTATGCAGTATGGTGCTCTCTCTGAGGAGAGTTTCGGAAGATGAAGTAATAGTGGTCCCAACCCGACCATATTGAAGTGTGGATCGGGGGTGTTTCATGTGTTTTAGTACCTCGACTCGAGGATGTTTCCTTTATGCAAAATGAAGAACCTGACTCGAGGAAGTTTGACGAAACTACATCAGACCATGTTAAAGCAGTATGACGTAAGCCCTACCTGAAAATGAGTTCATTTAGAAGACTAATGATGAAAATAGTAAAACAAAAATTCAAATGGAGTCGTGGGTCCTACCAGATATCGTAGGCCGCCATAGTTCAAAGTAGTGGCAGAGCAATTAGCTCATAGGTTGTCAGAAATGGCAGTGGAAGCAATGAGTAAAATGGTAATGATTATTAAATGATGTAAGATGATATCAGCGTCGGTTGTAAATGGGTTTTTAGAACCCATAAAATGGGTTAAAATCATTGTAGAATGGGGTATTTTTTGGATGGTTCCTTTCAATGGAAAATTAAGATTTAGCAAATTGTACTTTGAGAGCAAGAGTACTAGAAAGAAGCTAGTTATAGAAAAAGAAAGTGAGTCGTGTACCCAATCCTATTGAGAGAGATAACTTGTGTTAATCATTATCCAATGAGATATTTGAGTTAATTAACTCTATTAGAAGCTCGAGTCGGTATTTACCCCAAGATCAATAAAATTTTATCATCTATTCTAGCGTGGATGTAGGTTGAAGCCACTCTTCGTTAACCATGTTAAACCTTGCATTTGTGTAATTATTTATCTCTTGCAAGTTTATGTATTTCCCGCAACCAAACAAATTCACTAGTTTGGGGAGGTTTGTTCGAGGGGTAATTCCCATTTTTTCCCATGGAATGAAAAATAGCAATCAAAAGTTGGTGCCATCTGTGAGGAACAGTATAAGGAATGAAACCACATAGTTAGGAAAGCATCAATAGAATAATGGATGCAGAATTTGGGAGAAGGTTTGAGATTGGAACAGGAGAGCAATGATTCTTTTCAACAATGCAAAGAGTACCTGACCGACCTCTCATTCTGGCTAAGTCATGTCTAGATGATAAACTCGTGTGCATAACTGTTTCATTACATGAGATTAGTTCTGTTTTAGTACAAAAAATATGTGAGGTCTAAAAATATCAGGTCATCTGGTGAAGTGGTCGACAGAGCTCAATGAATATGATATCTGTAATATTCCTCGGGTATCTGTTGAGGAGCAGGCCTTGGCCAATCTTGTGTTGGTGGTCAGTGAAAAAGACGGGAGATGAGAGGTGTATGTGGACATGTCAGTAAGTTCACAAAATTATGGGGTGGATTTATCCTTGGTAGCAGGCGTAGATATGAGATAAGCTAGGCATGGAGGAGAAATGTTGTATGTCATTTCCAGGCCCCCTCGACCGCTATTACAGATAATGGGAAGCAATTCGGCAGCACAGGCTTCAACCTTGTCGAACGCCTATCATTTAGAACAGCTGGATGGCACCAGGCTCTATGGAATGCAGGAATGTTGAGGAATTACTTATAGTATAGCCTCTCATATTAAGGCCCGTGAAGAGTTATAAGACGAGCAAGCACCGAATAGGTAATTTTCTAGAATATAGATAAAGCTTTCCTATTGGTAATAACGATTTGTACTCATACAGCTTTATTGATTATTAAAGTAGGAAAGAATTATTTCCTATTTTATGGAAGTATTTATTAATGGTAGGGGAGCTTTTAAATGCTAAAGGTGTAAATCACGATGCTGGAAATGTGGTCTCTATGGCATTCACAATCAACAAATAACGTGGCATGGGAATCAAGACCCTTAATGATTTGCATCCTCAACACCAGCAAAAGGTGTACTGCGTAGCGCGGATATAAACCCCATATAGCATTTATAAATTAAGTGCCAAAGGCAGAACACAAGTGGTTTTATGCTCCAGTGGTGACTGTGACCTTAGAAGATGAGCTACCTAGCACGTATGATTAGCAGGTCTCTGTGGTGATTGCATGCTCGAGGCGATCATAGTATTGAGATGAAAAATATATATACGGTGTTTGATGCCCCATTTGAGGTACATAACATGGAAGGTTGGAGGACCTCTGTGACGAGTGTATGCTTTGGAAAATCAAAGCACATAAGGCTAGACGGACTACGTGGCAATTGACGTCCCCATTTAAGGTACATAGCACGGGAAAGGCCCTTGTAGCCTTCGGGTCTACATAGCATGGCGAGGGATAATGCCCCATGGCGTTACTAACTCCCTATTGAGATCCATAACCCGAGGTTAATAGAGGCCAGCGGGGCAATTGGATTGGGAGGTCACCGAAGGTTAGGGAGCCTCTATGTCGATTGTAGCTTATGAGTCTGGATAGCATAGGGATGGATAATACCCCCATGGAATTTGCTAGCCCCTTCTAGGTTCCATAGCCCGAGGTTAACAAAGGTTGCTACGATTGGATCAAGGGTGCATAGCTTGTGGAGGTTGAATTCCCACATGACGATTGCAACTTAAATAGCATCGGGTTGACCATATTTTGTTTGGGAAAATTAGGGCGGGGCACTGCCTTTGTGTCTTTGTTGTTTTTAGGTGTTATAGAGCGATGGATAAGTCACCCCGGTGACCTTGTTGTTTGTTTTATACAGTATAGGGTGGGACACCATCACTTTTGCTTTTTATTGGATGGCCTGAAGTTGAAAATTTTCCTTATTGGTCTTTTGATGAAAATGCTTCGGGGTTAAAATTTCTCCTTTAATGCCTTATTATATTAATGGCACAAAGAGGGATATGTTCCCTTGTGGATAAGTGTTGAATGGATCGGGCTCATAATTTCTCCCCGAAGCCTTATATATTAATAGCACGATAAGGAATATGTTCCCTCGTGGCCAAGTGTTGAATGCCTCAGGGTCAGAAGTTTTCCCTTGAGGCTTTGTTGTGTTAATGGCTCAGGGATGGTGTGTTCCCTCGTGGCCAAATATTGAGTAGTTCGGGGTTGGATGTTTTCCTCTAAGGCTTTTATTTTTTAACAACATGGGAGTTGATTTTTCCCTCGTGGCCCAGTTTTTATGAGTTGCTCAGGGAATTAAGATGGGATTTTTCGCAGAGATTTTGGCTAAGTGTCAAGCAACGTCGGCTCAGATCAATCTTAAGTGATTTCAATGGATCGAGCTTCTCAAGTAATATCC